>WFKH01006014.1:63947983-63959064 GCA_016163765.1 Magallana hongkongensis | reverse complement strand
TGCAAAGTAAAATGAAAACATCAAGGCTAAATGTAAATATCATTAAGAAATCTATAACCAGAAGACTGTTTATTGAAAAACTTTTGCTTCTGAAAAACTGCAATTATTATCTGTTTGATACTTATTGGAAAGATATATTTCAACGTTTGGAACATTCATCACCATCTTTATTCTCTCCTTAATGTCCCTGTCTCTTATTATTATTTTTTTTTTCTGTTTCTTTGAATTTTTCCTTTCTCTTTTTTTTTTCTAAAAAGAAAAGCATTTTCATATATATTATATACCACTACTTGTTCAAATTGTATTGCAACTCTTTTGAGGGGTAATATGTATATATTTCAAAATATTGCATGTATCTATCAAACAAATATTATAAATGTATATGTATACATTACAACATATATCTATGTTTATGCGTAATACTTATACTTTGGTATGTAAATATGTGAAAGTGCAATAAAAAAAAAAAAAAAAAAAAAATAATAGGGTGGAGAGACTTCTAATTGATCGAAAACAATTAATCCACTAGTTTTATATAAAATCAATAACACACTATACGTATGAACCTCTTTTATTTTATCTGAACAAGGCTGAAAAATGGTTATGAGCAGCGTTGTCCCGAGCTAAATGCATTTTTCTATCCACTCCTTAAAAAATTGAAGGATTTAATCCTATGATGTACACAAATGTTGCAATCAATATTTTTTGGAATTTTTTTTAAATTTTTTGTCCAAGAAAGACGTCTAATGACTAGTGGCCATAACTTCGCTTGGCCAACAATGTCTTAAATGCACGTCTATTGAGTAAATGTCTTTGTTTCTAATCGTCATTTTTTCAAACCATTATTACTTTATAAAATTATGTATATATATTGATGCTTGTATTCGTTGATTGATTGCTCCTCTTAAATGAAGTGCTGAAGATCTTCCTCCTTAAGTCCAATCTTGGTTCCTAGAGCCATAACTCCAGCATCTCCTTGACAGTAGATATCGTGGAATTACTGAGAGAGCAACTTACCTCAATTTAATATCACAAAGGAACTACTCACTATTTTTAAAAATGTCTACCTTAATTGTGTTACTCACCAGAGGCAAACATGAACAGCACCTACACTTGCACTACTACAAATTTTCAAAAATGTAAACTTTGCAATTAACCTTGGCAACCTTCACCAATAAAGATCTTGTGTAATTTGGAGGAGCCTGCTATTACACCGCTGCCACCAATTGTATGGGAGACACTCCAAATAACAACAAGAACTCTTAAAGTGAAACAAAAATAATTTATTTACAAAAGAAGACAAGAAAGAAACGATCGATAATTAAACAATAAACCACACAAACACTCGCACACCTTTAACGCATCTAGAAAAATATATGAATATTAACTATGAAAAATATGACTATATAATTTGATTTCAAAGATACACCCTACTCTACTACAAATATCACTTCACAAATTATTGTCCACTTCCGGGGCTGTAGTCCCCAACCTAGATATGGACATAATCACTACCAAAAAATCATCAACATCGATATCATCGTCATCGAGATCATCGTGTACTTTGACATCATCATCATCACCAACATCACAATCATCGATGCATTGTCATCGAGATCTTCGTCATCATCGTATACTTTGACATCATCATCATCAACATCACCATTATCGATATCATCGTCATCGAAATCATCTTTATCATCGTCTCCTTCGACATCATCATCATCATCAACAATATCATCGTCATCGAGATCATCGTCAGCAACAATATGACACCACAATATTTTTATACTGCCATAACACTTAATAAATTAATGACATTATTATCTCCTATCTGTATCTCATCAATAGTATCATTATAATTATGAATTTAATATATTATATTTAAAGGCAACATTCCAAGACAATATATATATATACTAGTATCATATTATCACTATGTAACTTGATTACTATAGTATTAGAAAATGGCGGTAAACAAAATGACGTCAGACTTCCGGTAGCTAACTTCCGCTCAAACATTTCATAGAAAAACGGCGTTTTAAAGCACAGTTTCTTAATACAGTAATACAAAAACCTAACAATTTAAAAAGACCAATTCTATACAAACACTCTCGCTAAAGTCACACCTGAGCGCACACACAGGTAACCACGTGAACAATAGCCAAGGTGACTTTATGAGATGAATGTTTAAAACTAATATAATAAAAACTTTACATTAATTAAACTACTAAAAGCGAATAAATACTCACCACCATGTCCTTGTCACAAAGTTACTTTGATAGAAATGTGCCACGCAGGTTTCACTAACGCTGCCCCACACATGCGTCTAACTTGTTGGACATCTCTACTGGGTATGACCTAGCACCTATTGTTAAGGTCGGCTGAGCTCGTTGCAAGGAATTATGAGAAAACTCTATTGGGTTTGTTCGTTTTAACAGTGATTGTCACAAACATACTTACTGGGTTACACCTTCAATAACCATAGGCGGATTAAGAAATGGACCTGACATTTGCCCCAGTTCGACTTTGTTTTGAATAATACTTAGAAGTTGAGATTTGTGAGAACAGCAGATTTTACGGTATTTTGTACTAATGGAATGTAAAACCCTTTTTAAACTTATGACGCAAAGAGGTTGCAATGTTTTTACAGGGATAATCCACCAGGCATTTTTAATGTGAATATTAATTGGGAATAACCTATGCCCCATATATCTCTGTCTAGGGAGTTGTGGTTGGAATCTAGGTATGACGGGACTTTGACAGGGATTGCGTCGTTGACATAAGTTGGATTGCAAGTCAAGCTGTGTGGTATTGGTCTAAAGAGGCTTTCCAACCTGCAATAAATACGTGGGTGATTTTTGTGGCAATACATGCATGAATGTTGATATACACATGGGAACTTTGCGCAAGAGCCCCTGAGGTTATAATCATAACATTTTAAAGGCGATAGAGGTTGAGTGGTAATTGGTGTATTCTTTTACATTTTCAATCTGAATTGCCTGTCATACTCAAACTAGTTTGATGAAGGACTGCGATTTGCCCCCAAACGTATAATTTGCATGAACTCAAGAATGCCGTGGGCGTCATTCGGATACTTTGTAAGGTAGATACTGGCAAATATCAAGAATGCATCGGTTCATGATTGAATTAAAGTGATTTTGTTGACTAGGCTTGGGTTGTAAAACCAACTGACCTTGAACTATTGTGTTTTTTTGTTGATTACCCGAATCAAGCTTGGGTTGTACAACTTTAATTAAGTCAATGCACTGTTTGTTCCAGATTTAATCCTTAGTTGCTTGCAGAACCTGAAGGCCACGGTTATTAGATACGCCTATAAGTGGAGTAGGATTGCTAGTATTCAAACCTATAGGAATTACTGGGTCAGATGTGGGAATGCTTGAAGACAAGTGGGGATAAATTGCATGAAAATATTTTTAGAAAGCTACTGTTAAAAGTTAGGAACAGGTGCGGGGACATGGATGGAGATGTAATGATTGATTCACGGGTGGGTTTGTAGATGTAGATGGCTCAGAAACAGCACTAGGTGGATGCCCAGAGGCAGGAACAGGTGCGGGTCCAGAGGAAACGTAAGTTGAAGAGTTAGAGGCAATGCTAGGGAGAGACGATTGCGGCATTGTAACTGCATTGGCTGCTAGGTCAAAGTTGGGCGCGGATCCAGGGGCAATAGCATAGCGAGAGCCAGAGGTGGGTGCTGTTTCGCCGCTGTCACTGAACTGGCTCCAGGAACACTACTGGACATGGTTACCGTTGCATTGTTGGATGTTGGCCGGGTACCACGCGTCTTAGACGGGCGAACATATGGCGACGTGGACTTACGTTAAGCTCTAAACATTATGCTTTAAGAGAAAAAACGGATAATAAATAATTACCATGTAATTCAAATCACTGAATATCATCGACACTTTTCTAATATACGAAAAATGATAAAGAACTATGAATCTCTCATAGAGAAAACGAGTAGCTTTAGCGAATATTTTATTGACCACATGCAATGGAAAGGTTACAAACAAAAAAATTAAATAAGCATATTGTTGCAGGCTGGCGTTGAGAAATGAGTACAACAATGGAATTTGTCTATCAGATGTATTTAATATTCAGTTTCTTTAACAAAGTATATGTATAGATCTGAATTATGAACAAAATTGAGTAAACAGGTATCTGAAATATAAATAAAATGTTAAATATATAGATAACATTGATTTACTCCTACATGAACTTGCACAGTTTGCTGCACATAATACTTTGCATAACGATATATGCTTTACTAAATATTTACTTTGACATACACTTTACTCGTACACATACTATACTTTAACCTTGACTAAACACTTGCGTACAACATGTAGACAAATACTTTTGTGGCAAATACTACACGCCTTACTCTACAATACAACACTGCGTCTACAATATACATAGGGCGACTTCATCTGGAACTCGGATTTACACTCCCATTACGTCATAAGTGTAAATATAAGCAAAGGAAACCCTCATATGCATAAACTAATGTGAACAGTAGGAGTACGCATCCGAGTTCATTATAGCAGCAGCTGACCCCCTTGTTTTTCTTTTTAAATCAGGTAAAAAAGTAAGCAAATGATATCTGTGGTATGTTATGCCAGGGGTGCATTGAAATTGTTGTACCAAACAATGTTTACGAAATGCTTAGCAAAAATATCATAAAAATCAATTCGTGTAGTAAGGCCGTTTGCAGGTACCCCATTATATTTTTTTTATGTTTCATGGGAGGTAACTCTTAACTTTCCGGAATTATGAGATCCGGAGCATTCTGAATAATATGTGTGCCTGCTGTTAATAAACGTGCCGAGCCTGACACTCTCTCCTCTGTTCTTTTAGGGATAACATTTTGGGGGCTCGTCCGGGATCGAGGAGAATGGCACTGACAGAGGACATGATATTGACCCGATCCAAGCTGATGACAGCTTCGGGAGAGACTCTAAAGGAAATTCTGGAAGTGTTTGGACAACAGCCTAAGTCAACAGACAGAGTCAAATTAGTAATGGAAGCCGACAAACTGTTCTTGGCCGAGATGGAAGGAGAGGTGGCTGGAACTTCACTTTTGGCATTCCAACATTCTCTAAGTGGGGAAGAGCCTAGCAGAGTGAAGACAGAAAAAGTGGACAACAAAACTGCAAGTTCCAGTGTTGGCAGTGTGAAAGTTCACAAAGATTTCAAAATATCTGGACAGATTGATAGCAAATCTGGAATATCATACACAAGTTTGATAAGACAGATTGAAGCTGGACTGAAGAAGGGACACTCCGAGGATGACATTATTGATGGAGTAATACGCGCTGTAATTCCTGTCTCCAGTTTAAGAAGCTACCTGGATGGCCGTCAGGATATGTCCCTTCCGACACTTAGAGGAATACTTAGAGCTCACTACGCTGAAAAGAACTCTACCGAACTGTATACAGAGCTTGCAAGTTCAGTTCAGTCAGCAAAAGAAACAGGAAGTGAATTCCTTATGCGAACCATGGACTTGAGAAACAAAATTCTGTTTGCTTCACTGGAAAATAGTGATGAATTAAAGTACAGTCCAGACTTGGTGTATAAACTGTTTGCTAGGACAGTACAAACTGGTTTTCGGGACCAAATTCTTCGACAAGAAATGAAAGCCATCCTCGCGGACAGTACCAAGACAGACGCCGAATTATTAGATGAACTTAACAAAATTGTTCGGCGTGAACATGAAAATAAACAAAAAGTTGGAAAAACAGTAGTAGCATCTATGAAGAGTGATGAAACATCCGTAGCAAGTGAGCTCCTAGAAGAAATAAGAGCACTAAAAGTAGAGGTCGCGCAACTTAAGGAAGCGTCTCAACCACAGAAGGTGATCCAGACTGAAGCAGAACGACGCAGAAACAGTCAAGCAAGACGATGTCTCAGATGCCAGGAACAAAACAGGGGATGCCACCATTGCTGGTCATGCGGGTCAGAAGGACACCAACAGCGCAATTGTTCCAAACCATTAAGATCACCCGCTGGTCGAGGAAGATCGAGCTCGGAAAACGAGCAAGGGCCTCGTTAGAGGGACTTAACAGGCCCACGACATTAACAGACAGTCCCAAGTGCATGAACTGTAGTGTACCTATTGAAACCAATGTACATGTGAATGAAATTAAGGGCTCAGTTTTTGATGTTAGCCCTGGTTTTGTAAATATTGTTAGCAAACCTTGCCTGGTAAAGTGTGAAATTGAAGGTCATTGTTGTGAAGCTTTATGGGATACAGGCGCCCAGGTTTCTCTTGTACACATCAATTATATAAAGAGATTTTTACCATTACTTGTATCACAGATTGAGAATGTTAGCAATGTATTGGATGCAAATTTTTCATTGTCATCAGCATCTGGAAACAATATCCCCATAGAAGGCATTTTATACTTAAATGTAGCTTTGTCAGATCAGGTTCTTAAAGTTCCCTTTTTGGTAGCTAATGATTATGTCTCAGGTTTGAGTGAACCTATTTTGGGTTACAATGTGATTCAGTGCATGTTACAGAATACAAACATTAGTGATATGAAGAAAGTGTTTAAGAATTGTTTACATGATGGTGAACTACAGGCCCAAATCAACAAGCTTATTAGAGAAATGGTTCACATGAATGACGGCTCAGATTTCATTTGTAATGTTAAGGTTGGCCGACAGAACGTAAAGGTTCCAAAACAAACTTCCGTCACAATCTCAGCATTCCTGAAGGGTAAACGCTATCTCCAAGATACAACAGCTGTGTTTCAGCCAAGAGAAATGGGTAGTGATGACATTTCGTTAGAAGAAACAGTACTCAGGATTGGTCCAAAGTGCAGTGTGAAACTGGTGGTAACCAACAGGAGCAATCAGGATTTTGTTTTACCAAGAGGAAGAGTGCTGGGTAGCCTTCACAGGGTTGCTGCAGTGTTACTTGTGGGTAATGGCAGCATGGAGGAAAAGGACTCTTTTGCGGTGGAACAGGAAGATAAGCCTGTAATGGAAAGTACTGATGTTTGGGACCCGCCAGTGGATTTAGACTCAACTGTACTTTCAAAAGATGAGGTTAGTCAAGTGAGGAAACTTCTACAAAATGAATGCAACACATTTACCCGAGATGACAATGACATTGGTTGTGCAGATGGGCTTCAGATGTCAATAGAACTAAACGACCAAGTGCCTGTTCATAGTTCATATATGGCTGTCCCAAAACCACTTCTACAGGAAGTCAAAGACTATGTCAACAACTTGCTGAATAAACAGTGGATTCGGAAATCAACCTCACAGTATACTAGTCCAGTAGTTTGTGTGCGCAAGAAAGATGGAACTCTTCGCCTGTGTGTGGACTATCGCCGACTTAACGCAAAGACCATTCCGAACCAGCACCCAATACCTCGTGTGCAAGATGCTTTGGACTCTCTAGGGGACAGTAAATGGTTTTCATTACTGGACCAGAGCAAGGCTTACCATCAGGGCTTCATACAGGAAAAGTGCCGTAAGTACACAGCCTTTTCGACACCCTGGGGTCAATTTGAATGGAACCGAATCCCGTTTGGACTGACTGGAGCGCCAGGAGTTTACCAGGCGTATATGAATGAAACGCTTGAAGGCCTCCGAGATACATTTTGTCTCCCTTATCTGGACGATATTTTAGTCTATAGTAAGAGTTTTGATGAACATTTAAAACATCTGAAGTCTGTGTTTCAAAGACTAAGGGAAAAAGGACTCAAATTGAAACCAAGCAAGTGTCACTTATTTCAGAAAAGTGTTCGCTATCTAGGACACCTAATAACAACAACGGGTCACACCATTGACCCCTCAGACACAACAGCTGTAAAGAAACTACGAGAGAAGAAACCAAAGAACGTGGGTGAAGTCAGACAGTTAATGGGATTCATTGGTTTTTATAGAGGATATATTCCAGAATTTTCACGAAGAGCTAAACCAATTTACGACCTACTAAAGGAGGAACCAGAACCAAACAAGAAGGGGAGAACCAAAGTGACCAAAAAGAAGGGCCAGAAATGTTCCAATACTCCGGTATTATGGACTACTGAGCTTCAGAAAATACTAGAGGAGCTCATTGATCTACTTATTTCTCCTCCTATAATGGCCTACCCCAAGTTTGATGAACCCTATGTCTTACATATTGATGCGTGTCAGAACGGACTTGGTGCCATCTTGTATCAACGTCAGTCAACAGGGAAGCTAGGTGTGATTGCATATGGGTCAAGGACATTAACGCCAGCAGAAAAAAACTACTATATGCACTCTGGCAAGCTAGAGTTCTTAGCGTTGAAGTGGAGTGTGACTGAGCGGTTCCGGGACTATCTTTATTATGCCCCATACTTTGATGTATACAGTGATTACAACCCGCTACAATATATCTTCACAGCACCTAAATTGGATGCAACGCGACTCAGATGGGTTTCATTGCTTGCTGATTTCAACTTCAAGGTTCATTACAAACCTGGATGCCAGAATAGTGATGCTGATGGGTTAAGTCGTATGCCTTTAGAAATTGGACCTTATACTCAAGAATGCACAGAGGAATGCTCCCAAGATATGATTGACTCAGCACTAGCGGCTATGAGGGATGATGAGCCTACAAATCAGACAGTGTTGGCTAAAGAGGCAAGGGCTCAAGAGGATGTTTTGCTAGCACAACTCAACATGAAACCACTGAATCAAGATGTCCCAATAAAGATGCAGTCAGATGACACAGACCTCCAATCAGTAATAAATCTGGTACGAAAGGGGAAAAAACCCTCTCGATCTGAGCAGAGTAAGTTGACTAAGGAAGTACAGTTACTTTTACGGGAATGGTCTAGATTAAAGGTAGAAAATGGTGTGCTTTGGAGGGTCATCTCATTACCGCGTGAGGGAGAAGTAAATCAGCTCGTGCTTTCAAAGAAACATAGATCCACAGTTCTCTACCATTTACACAACGAGATGGGACACCTCGGAGTTGACAGAGTGTTTGCCTTGGCTCGAGATCGCTATTTTTGGCCACGCATGTACAAGGATGTGGAGAAGTATATTACACAGGAGTGTAGTTGTCTGATGAGCAAGAAACCAAATCGAACAGACCGCCCACCCATGGTACCTATTGTAACAACACAACCCCTGGAGCTGATTTCTATTGACTTCCTTCATTTGGAGAAATCCAAGGGTGGTTACGAGTACATCCTAGTGGTCATGGACCACTACACACGATTCGCTCAGGCTTACCCTACTCGTAATAAAGCTGGGAAGACTGCAGCAGAAAAGGTGTTTAATGACTTTATCCTGAAATTTGGAATACCCCTTCGGTTGCACCATGACCAAGGAAGAGAATTTGAAAACTCGTTTTTCTACGAATTGCAGAAGCTTTGTGGGATTACTCGTTCCAAAACAACCCCTTACCATCCACAGGGTAATGGGCAAGTGGAGCGATTTAATCGCAGCCTATTACAGATGATGAGAACTTTAAAAGCAGATGAGCGCCTGGACTGGCGAAAGCACGTGAACAAAATAGTGCATGCATATAACTGCTCAAACCATGATACGACAGGATTTTCGCCATTCTATTTGTTTTTCGGACGTCATCCTGTTTTACCAGTTGATATTGTGCTACCAAACAAGAGAGTTGAGGAAGAATCTAAAAGCAGGGTTTCTTACACTGCATATGTTACAGAGTGGAAGAAACGTATGGAGGAAGCATATCATGTTGCCTCTCAAAACATCAGTAAGAGTGCAAAACGTGGGAAGTCCAATTATGATGCTAAGGGATATGGTACAGCAGTCCTGAATGTTGGAGACCATGTACTTGTCCGTAACCTGTTAGAGAAGGGAGGACCAGGAAAATTGCGACCCTATTGGGAACAGGACATCTATGTTGTAGTTGACCGTCCGCTTAAAGATTTGCCTGTATACGATGTCAGGAAGTTGAGTGGTACAGGAAGGGTGCGAAGATTACATCGTAGCTTGCTTCTCTTGTGTAACAGTCTGCCAGTTCCCAACACTTCCCAAGAAACAAGGAGGAAGCCTGCAAGACGATACAGGAAGCAGAAACCTCAGGTGATACAGGAAAGCAGTGACAGCTCATCCGATGTGGATGTTACCATCACTACCCCTGTAAAGCAGCTCAACCCGTTGGCAAAGGTATTCACCCCATCAGGTAGCAGTGACAGTAGCGTACAGGAAGTGCCTCCTCCCATTCCATACACGCAGGACGTAGAGCCTATAGAAGTGTCTGGGGCGTCCTCTAGTCTCCAATCAGCAAAGGAACAACGTGTAGAGTCTGATGATGATAATTTACCAGCCATGTCCACTGATGAGGAAGCCGAGGAATCGGATGACAGGATGTCTGACAGTGAGGAGGAAACCGCTACAAACGAGATGAGGACAACGCGCGTACGGCGACAACCGAAGATCTTCACTTATGATACATTGGGGCAACCCAATATAAGGAAATGTTCAGTGAGGTGGTTCGATGACAAAGAAACATTTGTGTAATCAGGTTATTATATCATATTATGAGATTACTTTAGTTGTGAACACCATGGACTGTTTGATTTTTTTTTCTTTTTTTTGTGTGTTTTGTAAGGTTATAAGTTTTTTTTTTATGTGAATGAGAACTAACTTTGTTTGATATGATTGTATGTTGTTTATTGACATAATTGTCATAGAATTAGTGCAAATGCACTTGGTAAATGGTTTTTGTATACTTGCACAGATGTGTTATGGCTTAAATTTTTTTTTTGTATCTATGCAAAAGAACTATGTAACACCTGGTAGTAGTGTATGAGAGTGTAAACTCTAAGTGTATTAACAGAATGGCCAACTGTTGATACTGTCTGTTACTAGCCAGTTAGTTTTATAACTTGTTTGTACTGATGCATGTACAATCTAGCCATGTATGTAGTAAATAATGAAGACGTTTTGATTCGGATAGTGAGTTGTGAAGTAGAGGTAAAAAAAAAAAAATTTCTGCATTGTATCATTTTGTGAATGTCGGGACGACATTGAATTTTGTGGGGGAGAGTGTAGTAAGGCCGTTTGCAGGTACCCCATTATATTTTTTTTATGTT
>WFKH01006014.1:63916949-63943379 GCA_016163765.1 Magallana hongkongensis | reverse complement strand
AGTGGAGAACAGCAGGACATGAACCCTGCCACTCTGTTGTACAGTGGTACCTTTATCCTCTGTGTGGTTGAGGGCCAGAGAGTGAGATTTACGGACCGTCCAGGAGTTCTGGGGCGAGTCCAGACTCCTGATGCTGACTGGGGTTCCTATCATGTACTCATTGGTGTGGGAGTCTATCTTGATGTTACAGTAGTCATCTGATGAACCACCTACAAAATGGACATCCAAACCACATTACCACATGGTTCTAATCACTTCTTCAAAATAAACAACCAATACAAGGTAATTTTTAAAACTAGCTTTAACATCCAAAATTGATTTTACATGTAGTTCAATACACACACAATTTTCAGAGAAATTCAGTAAAACACTTTTCTAAATCAAGTACAGTAAACAATCATTACGTGGTATTTTTCTAAACATTCAAGCTTAATTCATCTTCCAAATTTTATTTTACAATGTCATGTACCTGGTAGTTCAATTACATGTAATTTAAGAAGAATTCAGTAAAACACTGCTCTGTACTACGCACCTTGGTTTCCTGCCCCCTGTTTGTAGTCAGACAGACTCTGAGAGGACTCAGAGCGTAACATCTGCTGGCCGTACACCTGATTGAAGGAGGAGAAGAAGTCCTTGAGTACACCCGTCATCTGGTTCCTGGTCATCTCGAACCCGAGCCGAAGACCAATCACATACACCACGTCCACCAGTTTATGACAGATCACCGTCCGAATCGTGCTGCCTCCAGGGAAGTGACAGAAAGGAGAGGACACCAGCTTAATGGTGGGACCAAGGACCTCTTTAATTATTGTCTCCTGCAAATAATAGACAGAAATAAAGAAAGTTATACAATTAAACACAAGTATGTTTTGGGTAGGGAATTTTTAAAATTGGCAGTTTGTTGGACAAGATGTGTCAAAACTACAAGTAAATGCTCTCTTAATCAAATTTTTAACTTTGAACCTCAATTTGCGGTTTGATTGGACAGTGAAGCAGGGTTTTTTTTCCTGTACAAGAAATATTGGTATACTTTCTATACATTCATTATAACTATTCCCAGCTAACAATTATTACACACAGTTGAAGTCCCCTACCTGCAGGATGTCCATAAGACTGGTGTCTGAGATCAGGGGTAACACGTGTCGCATCAAAACTAGGGCACTGATCAGCCCCGCTTCTCCTTTTTGGGTTAGCCTCTTCTTGGCAAGGGTTACCTAGAAAGAATAATCATCAATTATACGTACTTCCTCCAATGACGGTACATAGCTCAGGCATTTTTTAACATTCATGTCTGCAGGTTAGGGTTTAATAGGCATCTAAACAACTTGTTGAGAGTTTACTGAGAATGGTCCAGACACCTACCATGTCCACGGTACAGGGGATATACTGCAGTAGCACCACCTGTTGTCCATATAACTGGGAGATTTCAGACAGGCACTCCAGCACTCGGTGAGCGTTTCTGTCTCCAAACACAAGGCGGGATGTCTTACTGAACCTCTTCTCTGTATATTGTATACATACAAGATCAATGAAATTACCATACATCTAATACATGTATATCAAAATTTCATCAAGATTTGTTTAATACAGTGGACACCTCTAACCTGAATCTGTGATGGTGATGAGTTGTTCGTCTCCAAGGTAACACAAAGTGAGCATTCGGATCAGATTTCTAGACAAGTACTTAGCTGTCAGTACACAGCCCAGTCGTCGTGACAACCACTTGATGCTCTCCGTGGCTACGTCCTTGATATTGATGACTTCTGACTCGGACTTCTCTGACATGGTTCTGGCAAACTCATCCGTCTCACTGCGCACCATGCCTGAAGTCTTTGTAGTGGCAGCTGATTGAGCACCACTCGTGTCAGAGGCCGGATAGGGCTGTGGACTGATGTCCCTATCTTCTCTGTCATCCTAAAATATAAATATACCCAAACATCTCAAATAACTTTTATCCTTATTCTGTTTCATATATAATTTTTAAAACTGCAGTGCCTCTAATAATAGACCCTAAATGAAAACAAAAAAAATGGATATCTCATAATACTGTATATCGAAATGTACATGTAGTTTGTTTTGTGATTATCCATTTTTCACTTTTTGTTGAGCATTTGAAAATAAAAATAATTAAGAAAACATGCAGAAATCATATGTTATTATGAACTATGAAAATAATCTAAAATAACAAAAAAAAAATATAACACAAATAAAAATTTTACACAGAAGCTTCATTTTTTGCAAAATTTGCAACCCCCCCCCCCCCCCCCCCAAAAAAAAAAAACCCTGGATCTAAATTCATCTATAAATATAAACAACTGCAGTGTCTGTGACAACTGACCTGGAACTGCAGACTGTGTGTGTCCTCTTCAAGGTCACTGACCGACTCCTCCCTCTGGGTGGGGTCAATCAGCCCTGACAGACTGTGGATGGATGTCTTGTCTGCTGAATCCTCATCCTGCGACAGATCACTCATTCGCCCTGCGTCTTCCTCATCTTCCACAGATCCAGACTCCATCTGACCACCATCTTCCATTCCCCGGTAATCCCCTGCGAATTCATCCTCACTGCCCTCCTCAGGAGCTGTGTCCTCATAGGACTGGGAATCCTCATCGCTGACACACTCCTCCTTCACGGGAGGTAGCTCCTGCACCGACTCCCTCTGTGATTCCACATTGTTGGGATACCCACTGTCTACATACAGGTCCTCAAATACATAGTCCCTGTACCCAGCAACAGCCTCTACCAGCAGAGTGGAGAAGTTGTGAAGGAACACGCCAAGTCCAAGTCGCACCAACAACTGGACCAGGAATGACCGGTGGTAAATCTTCATGTGTTTGGGAGTGGACTGCTCAACATTGAAGATTCTCACTAAATAGGACAGGAATATCCTGGCTGTTTCTTTCTGACCCAGTTCTTGTCCAATGAGGTTGAAGAGTGACCATGCTGCCTGCACTGCAGTGTCCTCCTGGCCAAATAAGTCCTGGACGTAGGGCAGAACCAGCTCAATCCCCTCCTCCCCGTAGCAACCCTGGTTCTCCTCCAGGAAGTGCTGCAGGATAGTGACCTTCTCCCTGGAGATGACCTTGATGAGCTTGTCTTTCTCCATCATGTTATTGTTTTTCCATCGAATTTGTTCTATCTCCTGCTCCTTGTGTTTGAGGTTACAGATACACTCGTACAGCTGAGGGAAGTAGGCTGGGAAGGGAACCAGGTTAACAAAGGGGTGGAGGAGCTGGGCGGGGCTGGGGGGAGGCAGCCCCCTGGAGTTCACTGTTGGGTACCTGAACAGACACAGGTGAGGCCTAGTGGTCAGGTTCTCCAGGGCTGATTTAGACTTGTGCAGGTAGAGCACCTCCTGAACAAGGGAAACAATACACCTACAACAAAGACAAAACTTGTTGATCAATTATATTTATTACTAACATATGGAACAAAGAAAAAATTGATATTTAATTTCTCAGGCATTGCTACATTATCAAATCCTGTGATATTGATTAATTTTTCAATTCAATTTTCCACTTTACAAAACCTGCTGTACATTAAAAAAAAATTCTGCCAGCTACTGTAATATTATTGTTTAATTTTTAGACAGAGAAACTAAGTATTACTGTTTTTGGTCTCAAAAAGACAAAGAAATTAGTTTGATATACCAATATATCTTTCCTATACATCTGACAAGGTAAATGACCTTGGTATTGCATTTTACAGTCAATGAACATTTACCTTGGCATGACGCTGGGGTTTTCCCTGTACACCTGACACAGATAAGTGAAGCGGTCGTCCAGGGACCAGGATCTGTCCTGGAACTGTACCTGGTCCTTCAGGAAGATCTCACAGGCCAGGCAGGCAAAGCTCTGGACGTCCCTCCACACAGCGTCCGTCACAGGGTCCAGTCCAAGGGCTGCCTACAGATAGTTGAGAGGTTGCAAAAAATGTTATGCTTACATGTAGGCACAAAAGCTGTAAATTATTTTTTTTGAACTTTATTTTTGGTGGAAATGCAATACAAGCAGAACGAATGACACTTACTTCTTGCTCTGTTTTCTTTGGCATTTGTTTGAACGTTTTACTGGAGAATAAAAATGAAGCCTCCAGCTGATTTAGATCAGCGAGAGGATCATACATCTTTGGCAGGGTAATTCTATCACTCTCTGGGCCTTTAGTTTGTTTACTTTGCCTGTACAATATAAAGAGCAATGGTTCAAAACAGTTCTACTCAATCACTAGTTTAATTTATCTCTTAGATTAGATTTAGAAACTCTATAGCACTAAAAACTTTTTACTTTCTACGAACAAGAGAAAATCTGAAATATCTGAATACTCAAGCATTGTAATTGCATGTGAGGAAAAATGTTCTATAATGGACCTAGTCTAGAGCAAAGTATAACATCAAAATTCTCATCTAACTGAGCTTACACAAATCATTTAGTAGACACTAAACCTTGTACCTTACATGTAAGTTTGTACTTTCATAACACATGGCAATGTAAATAAGACAAAAAAGGAAGAAAGGTTACCCTCTATCTGTATTATTTTCTTCTTGCAATTCAGGTAAACTCTACAAAAAATAAATACATGTAATATATACATGTAAGATTTATATTTTCCCATGACTCTATCATTTTGTGTGATTTAAAGATCCTACAATTGAAGTTAAGGTAAGTCTAGTATATTAATTACAGATGTTTAAAAGGACTGAAGAAACATATTGTGTAACTTACAGGGATAAACTCTTTGAAAATAAGTGATATGTTACCATGGCTTTATCATTTGGTTTGATTAAAAACCTATGACTAAGGTAAAAAGATAAACCTGGACAAACCCCTGTTACTTACAGGAATAAACATGTTCTTTGGTAGGCGTGGCGGTGTGGGTTGGATGGCGGTGTAGGAGGGGATTCTGTGGGGGTGGGGCTCGGTGAACAGCTGGACCACCCCATGGTTCAACACCCCCGTGTGGTTGTCCACCAATCGTAGATTGACGTTCTTACACTGTACAGCAGCAGACCCCGACAGCTACAAGAAATTCAGACAGTAAAGGTCATTTTCACTTAACAAGACTGTTACAATTGCATGGGGTAATGTAATTATTCAAAACCTTGACTTTGCGAAGATGAATAGATGACAGCAAAACAATACTTTCCACATAAATTAATACTCCATTGTAGAAATCAGAACAACAAATAATAATTTTCTGTCAGATTTGCCCATAATGAAGCACCAAAATAAAATTATGTAACCATCTTTAAATGTCTTCTCTTGACTCTTTACAATATCTGTCTTTACTAAATGCCTATAGATAGAGTCTAACCATACTACCAGGTAGCTGTACCTTGTACCCAAAGGTGAGGTCAATCCAGTGGTGGAGGTCCTCAGACACTGAGTCACTCTCGAGGACCTCCAGGTGTCTCCTCACAAAGTCCTCAGCTGACTGACACCAGTCAGGCAGCTCTAGGTCAGGGAGATCTTCATGGATGGAGGTAAAAATGGTGGTGTCTGTGAAGAATTCTGGGATACATTCATCTGGAGTCCATTCTTGCAGTCTTTGCATGCTGTGTGGATACTCATTAGGAACCCATTTTGATCGGACATATTTACACAATGTAGTCTTTGGAGTTTGTCTTGCTTTGTATACATAGTATGTAATGTCAGAGAGAACATCAGGAACATGATGAGGAATGTGATCACTAGAAAATGTTTGGAATGTTAGGTCCAACTGGTGGTCTCCCTTGTTCAGTCTGAACTTTGATACAGTGAGGTCTCTTAGCCCGGTGTCTGGTCCGGAAAAGTCCATCACCCATGGCAAGACCGGGTGATGATTAGGGTCACCCAACCTTCTGCCTGCTAAATGATTGAGTATCATCAGGTAATTGAAGTTGGACAGTTTTCTGTTGACCCATAAGTCCACCAGGGCAGGTAAATCCCTGAGCTCCACACTCAGCTGGTTGTAATGTTGTTGCAACTGAGGGGGCTCAATGTACTCAATCTTCTCTAGGAGAGTGACATCGATGCGAGAGTTGGTGACGGTGTCCACGTTTGTACTACTCTCGTTTCTGTTCAGCGCGATCTCTGCCTTCTGTCTGTCCGTACTCACTGCTGACTTGTACACCCACAAGTTGGAGTCCACCAGCATGTTGTGAATACTCAGGTCACCAACCCTGGTGGAGTGACTGTGGAACACAACCATTACCTTCAGGATCTGATACAACAGAAAGAGAGGTTTAGCGACGGACAGACTGATGATGGCGGGGCTGTAGGCCAGGATGCTGTGGATGGTGTGTGGAATGTATTTTTCTATCACAATCAAGCTGTCCCCTTTCTCCTTGACAGCATACACAGGGATAATACCTGGAGTACAACTCTCCCCCAACAGAAATCTGGACACATTCAGGTCCTGCATACCTTCCTGGAACTTTGTCAAATTCTGTAAGCCCTGAATTTAGAAAATGAAAAGCCTTAATGATAAAGGCCAGCTAATTCATTTCAAATAAAATGTTCTGAACTATGGTACATGTAGAATACTTTTTAATGGCTCTACTTAAAATTAATTCAAAACATCACATTGTGGTGATTGATAAAATTCATTTAACTAGAATTGAGAGTATTGATAGCTTCTTTTCATGACACATGTATGTGCAGTTATCTTGATCATTTTACTTATTGCATCTAATTGGCTATACCTGTAAAATAAAATACAGCTTTTTCTAACATACCTGTAGAGAGGTTGTTGTGGGGAGTTTCCCTTCACCATACATACAGTAGACAGAGTGCCACATATTCAGGTACACTCTCTGGTGTACATTATCCAAGTGTCCATGCAATGTGTGGGGCATGGCATTCTGTTCTGATGGATCACTGCTATCAAATCAAAATACATATTTTTTTTCAAGATGATATGCTTGTACATCAAATTAATATTATCACTGAATAAAATATCCAAAAGTATAGAAAAAAACAAGAGAAAAGCTGTCAATGTGACAGCAAACCAGGTTTTCTTTTATGTGAAGAGTATTCATAATCCATTTGTCAACCCTGAATTGATAAACACTACCTATTCAGAGAAATGGGGTACTCTATATGCAATATTTTGCCAAAAAATGACTAAGTTCAACAGCTGATATTTTTTTCATAAATTATCAAAAATCAAAATCCTAGCAATATGCACACCTCTGATATATGTTCAATTGATCTGCAAAACAACAACTTCCTATCTTGAAAACTGTAGGAGGAGTTATCCCTACAACAAGGGTACCCTATATGCAATATTATGCGAAAAAATGACTTAGTTCAACAGCTGGTATTTTTTTCATAAATAATCAAAAATCAAAATCTAAGTACTATGCACATTTCTGATATATGTACAATTGATCTGCAAAACAACTTCCTATCTTGAAAACTGTTGGAGGAGTTATCCGAACAATAGGGGTACCCTTTTGGCAGCCGCCCGCCCGCCATTTTCACCATTTCAATAACCAGATTTTTCCTATGGAAAACCCGGTTAAAAAATCCAACTAGAAGATACAATGTTTCCTTTAAAAAAAATCTAAAAGCTTACTGAAATTAAAAAAAAGGAAATTATTAGACTAAACTAGAAAGTTGAACGTGATACCCCAAACTTTATTAATATTTGTGTGGGAACGATGATGAGACTTTGTCTATAGCACTATTTCACATCCAATACTTACTTTTGTTCATGGTAATTACATTGTTCTTTGATCTTGATGACAATTCTGACCCATGGTTGAGGGATCTGTGTATTCGACTCTGCAAGCAAACCTTCTATTTCTGAATCTGTTATGTTAATTTCTGGGTCATCTGGACATCTTCCCTTTTGTACAAGCAACAGGAGCCAAGGTTCTGTTACCTGCAAAATAAAGGAAGGTAATTACGCAATAGAAAAAAATGCTATCTAACCATAAACTTGGAATACATTTTTTAAACTCTGGGTTTTCTAAAGATGCAAATCAATCCAAAAATAAAGCAAGATTCTGTGTGCTGTAAAATGCAATTTTTTTTTTTTTTGTATGTGAAGAACTGTAGCTTTACGGCATGTCAACCTGACTTTTTTTACAGCTACAGATCTGCAACTAAAACAGAAATAGAATAAAACAATGAATATTGAATATATGCTGATCAGCTGATAGACTTCTAAATTGTCAATTATCAGTCCTTAGCCTAAACATTCTAAAAGTGTATGCAGAATAGTGATATTTGAATCTAAATAAACCCAGATCCGTATACATTTTGTTCTTTTTCATATTTTAAGGGGAAAAAATGATACTGAACAGCTGAAATTATATTTTACCAATCCAAGGAACTTTGTTGTTGACAGTTGCTTCAAAAATTTTGTGGGTATCCCAAAAGACTCAAAAATAGCGTCAGCCATTTCTATGCGACAGCCTTAAAAGGTCTGTCGTCAGATGTTGCCGTTTTACATTGTAAACACAGTGATCCAGACCAAAACAATATCAGCCGGGGGAGGAAGAAATTATCAGTTTCCGGATCGTCGGTGTATGACAAGTTGTACAATCATTATTCGTATTGCTTGATTGTTTCTAGGATTATATCATGTCCCATTGTGCAAACTCGTTTATTTGTAGGAGCACATCGAATGATCGATCACTTCATCTTTATCCGCGCATTGCATTTATAGGATGACAATACTCCTATTCAAAATTATCACCCCCACCCCCGCGGAAAGCATACCTGGATCCGCGCATGCTGTGTATAAACATATTTGCATTCCCAACGTCTGTTGTAAATAAAGGTTTGCAAGGGAGATAGATATAGATGAATTGGTAATAACCAAAATAATTCAACAGTCAGTCAGCTGTTACTGGTAGCTCGCACCTGTCCGAGCTCTGGCAACACCTTGCCGCTGACATGTTTCCAACAGTTCCACGGACACCAGGTGGAGAATTTTTTCTTCTGTAACATCTGTAATGGAAAGCGCTAACCAAGAATTGTTTAATTACATGGATAAATATGCTATGCGATTTTTGAGAGAATATCTAGTGTACGCGTGTATCTGATAACTCAATATGATGCAGTATGACTTTTCTGTTTGTAAATATTTGAGTTGAGATGGTAGAATCCAGCAGCAAGATGATTCGACTCTCTCTGGTTCAATGTCCGGGTTTTTTTTGTAGGTGTTTGTGTAGATATCAATTAAACATACCGGTACGTATGATGAAATATGATGTACACCACACCCATTTATACTCACAACTAAACAATTACTACGATATTCCAAATAACCGGAGCTAGTTTTCTTACATATATACAATTACAATTTCATTAGTGATGTAAGAAAATCGTAGCGTTATTCACGGCATTTTAAAAATGGGACACTCAAATTTAGGCTTATAAATTCTTTTTTTTGTTTTTGTTTTTTGGTACAGTAAATGGGATTAATGCATCGTAATATCTAAATTCACAAATCAGTCATACCTTGACATCAGCTTAACCCCCTCAGCAACTGGAGATGGGGAGTTTAACTGACTTTGGATGACATACTACAAATCTCAATCAGGTCAAAAATTCACGATAACGAGACTTATAAAGAAAAGAATACAGTTAAAGGGGGAGGGGGGTGGGGGGGGGGGGGGGGGGGGCATCAAAAACATAATGTATCAATTTAATGCTTTCTTTAAAAAGTGGAAAACAGGAGGGGTGGCTAGCTGCCCCAACCAGAGACATAAATAACAGAGATTGGCAACTGATCGAAATCTCGCGGTCCCCACTGGGCTCTTTAACGTGACGAAGACTAGTTCTTTACACTAAAAGTTTAGTATTCTGATTGTCATGATTTGACCTTCAGATACAGAAATTGGAGCTAAGCCTGTATCATTTTTTAACACAGCGGAACAAGTGCTCCATCCATACGCCCTGATTGATGTTAAGATCATTCTAAATGTCCATCAAAACTAAACAAGGAGTTGAAAAGGGAAGAAAAAAAAGTTAATCCTAGGAAACCCCAGCGTCATCTCACGGCGGCCGTATACACGGAGTGACCCGGTGTAGTCCCCGCGGAGAGAGGTTCCCGGGACGTGTACATGTCGTGTATTGGATTGGCTTTAAATTAATCACATAGATAATGTAATGATGGCCTGAGTTGCGGCCTCACGCCAGACTGACGGATCGCTCGTGTAAACAGAGAGGGAGCAGCGGCTACAGTTTACAAATACTGATGTACACTCTAAGTCAGACTCTCATTTTGTGAGGAATTTTTGGAAACAGGTGTAAACATTCCTTCAGAATAAAATCCCTCGTATTTCCATTCTGAATATTTCTTGCTGATTCACTTTGAAGAATAGCTTCGAGTTCATATATGAATTATGGTTGTAAGGTAAGTAATACACACCATATCTGAATTATGATTTTGTAAACCTAAGGTCAGTAATTTGATATTTTATCTTGTTTTTCTTTTCACAAAATTATCTGTAGAAATAACTTGTCAACAAGTTTATTAAATTACCTAAATGTACATGTACTCGTTAAAATATTTGGCATTAAATTACAGTATGTGAACGAACCTCGTAAATGTCGTGCGAATTAAGATAAAATGCAATTATAGAATCCAGGCGACGCGAAATGCAGGCATGAACCGCTGATACAAGATTGTCAAAATAAATGTATGCAATTGGAAAACATATGCTCTGTAAAAACTTTCATGCTTTCGAACGATTTTCTGGAGATATTGTTTTTCAAATATCAAAAGGAACATTGATTAATATTACAACTATACTAAAAGAACTAAAACGGAGTGTTCGAAGAATAAGCATATACTACTAGTATGTATAATATACATTGTGGTTAAGTCCAAAACGGTGGTTGAACTTGTCCACTTGTAGCAAGCCATGAGACTATCGCCGACATGCCTCTCTCGGAGACAGACTGTGCTGCCACCTACAAAGTGTTGATTGTGGGCGACGCCTTCGTCGGCAAGACGGCGCTTCTGAGATGCCTGATGGGATACGAGTTCGCACCACAAAGCAGACCCACTGTCGGTAACGAACCATAATCTAGTCAATGAATACTGTCAATTTCAATTAATTTATTGACCAATTAGTCGATGAATATTCTAGATAGCATGTATTTAAGATTAATTTGAAAATAAGAGAATTGATTGTATTGGTAAATCTATTTGAATTCACACCCTAATAGTTATTCTCTTTTGAGAAGGGGACAGCTATAGCCTTTATGGATGAAAGCTATGCCTGCCCACTTTTCAAAAGAGAATACATAATAGTATAAACGGTCACATTTTATCTTCAGCTGTCGATTTTGTTACGAAGCCCTTCGAAGTGGATGGAGCTTTAATCCAGATGATGATATGGTAAGTATAAAAAGATTATCTACATCAAGATAAGAATCCCGACGATGGATCATCTGAAGCAAACAAACGATCGAAAACAAAATAACAAGGTAGAAATTATACATACCGATACGCGAGTTGTGTATAACTTGTTTGAAACTTTATTATTTGAAACTTACTGCAAGAACATCTTTTGTTAGCCAATGCATTCACTGTTTGTGTTTTGGATCATGTTGCTTTGGTTCTCCTCCACTATAAGTTGTTTCTCTCTCTATACATACGGAATATTTCATCTCATATTGTTTGATAAATACAGAAGGTCTCTATTTCAAACATCTAAGCAAAATAAATGCTCACAGAAAAGTTATCATTTGAGGTTTTAAGGGGGAATTTGATTTAATGATAAGAAACTTCTTAAATATACCAATCATCATCATGCAAACATGTATTATGTAATGTGTATTAGAATAACAATACGTATAATCTATTAAATTCCGAACACCGCGCCGATCAGCCTTCTCCAGTAGTCAAACTCCATGTATTCCTGTGTGGATAAAACGATACTAAATATCTATGGTAGATGTAAAAATCTAACCATCTTGTTTTGCTCTCGTAAATTGGAATGGGAACCAACTTAGCTGAAAAGTTCTTATATTTTTAAAATTTTTACTCGTCAAAGTCATGTACTTATTTTTATTCTCTGTGAAATATTACACAGAGCTCTGTGTGATCTGTGAGTCTATGTTTTCAGGGATACAGCAGGTCAGAGAAGGTTTATGTCCATGACACGTCAACAGTATAAAGCGGTCAAGGTGAGGTCTCAAGTAGGGAAAGGTGTTATAACCTACTTAATATCCAAAAATGTTTATAGATACATAAGTAAAAAAAATATAAATAAAAAAAAACATATATATTTATATGTAAAAATTTTTATAGATACATTTGTAAGTAAAAAATAATTACAATTTGTACCGTAGTCTTCTTCACAAAATCCGTGCTTAAATTAGATAATGAAAATCAGGTTAATTAAATTCAACGAAATGCGGTTTGTGAGAAGCTTTCCGGTGCAAACTTGATTAATTTTGAATTTACGTTAATCATGTTAATGATGAGGACAACAAGCGACAATGCTAGTATCAGTTCACGTAACCCCTGACTCAAACACCAGTAGCTGCAAAACCAAACTCGGTGTTTGCATGACGGGAAGAAACTCCGATGCTTCCATTGAATCATCTAATAAAGCTGTCTTGGAGAATCGAGGTTTGATTAATGAGTTGGACAAGCTAATGAGAGTAGCAATTGTGAAGCATGTCGGTCAGAGAGGGAATGACGAGGCGCGAGTTACCTCTCTTGGACAAAGCAAGGATATAAAAAAAATTCTAATTATCTACAGTCTCTTATTTAAAGAACAAATATTATTATCTATCGCACAACACGGAACCAGCTCAAATTGTCAGTAGCTGTTACCGGTATTACCTAATCCGGTTTTTTTCGCGTGTCACAAAATTTGTGAAAATGGGGAAAATTTGTAGCTTTTTTCATTTGCGTCAGTCATTTTTTGCGAATTAAAAAATTTCTTGTAGAAAATAATACAGAATATAATTTATGCGTATTCAATAATCTGCGATTTAAAAGAGATCGCGAAAAAAAACGAAGATTAGATCATCGCGAAAATTACCGGATATACGTTATCTAGGTATGACTTTTAGTTTCAATGGTTTTAAAAAAAGAGTTTTAGCTAAAAATAGCAAAAATTTGAAATATTTAGTTTATAGATTAAAAGCCTTTGAAAAATCTGTTGATAGTGTCCTTGATAACGGGGTATTTATGTTGGTTCAATGTAAAATAAAAATGATATCTATAGTCTTCAACTCCACGTCATCCAGTATACAAAATGGGGCCTTGTACATGTATCTTACATTAAATATCGAATAATCTATATATATTGAAAAGCGTTTATAAAGAGATGAACTCCTAGCTTTCCATCCTCCAGCCCATGAGTTTCTTTGGGGAAAATATGTTATGCTGTTTGAGTTTTTATTAATGTTTGGTATGCGGAAATTGTAAACAATCCAAGAAAACTGTTTGCTAAAGTTAAACAAAATGTCTGTGATGATATATCCAGAAATGGAACGCTATTTGATAATTCGTCTTAATGTTACATAAAAATGCATCTGTAGAATTTATTGGAATACATTACTATTTCAGAAAAAGTATCTTAACAAAAATGTTATACACCGTCTATCGAAATACGCATGTAATGATCAATAAAGTCGAGCTGTAAGGGCACATCTTATATGTAGATCATGTTCTCTTAATAAAGTTGGTCAAAGGCAAATTTCATTTTATTCTAGATTGTTCGTAATGTAAAAACCAATCTAATTAGAATTTTATATTTGATCCGCTCACATACGATTGTTACAAAAAGCATCCGATTTAATTTTTATTGTGTCAAAAATATAGTAAGATTTTTTTTTTTGAAAGACCTTCTACTTTTAAGATAGTCCGAAATATCTGACGTTTTCCTGGCTTTTTTAACGATTTTGATATTTTACTTGCCAGGAAAACGTCAGAACCGGCACCATTACGAAAACTGGAAACTCGCCGCCTCCAACTGGAGGCGTCATTCTCAGATTGATTTTAAATATTTACGAGTTGAATCAAATGTTTCACTCACAACTTATTAATAAAACGATGATTTTCTTGCTCACTAATATCACTTTTATGGATCCTTACAACCCATAAACAGGCTGTTGAACACATTCTATCGAACTGTTGAGATTTTTTTTGAATCCGTGCATTTTTGAAATCTCGCGAGAAAATAGGTCAACAACACTATTGTTTATCAGTGTGATTATCAAAATGTGCAGTAAAATTATATTTTAAGCTGTATTCTTGAGTTTAAATATATATCTATTAAAAATCGAGCCTAGAATGCCGCTTCCAGTTGGAGGCGGTGAATTTCCAGTTTTCGTAATGGCGCCGGTTCTGACGTTTTCCTGGCATGTAAAATATCAAAATCGTTAAAAAAGTTAGGAAAATGTCAGATATTTCGGACTGGCATGTAAAATATCAAAATCGTTAAAAAAGCCAGGAAAACGTCAGGTATTTCGGACTACTTTTAAGATTGTCCAGCTGTTCAACTCAGTTAAGATATATAGATATTTTGTAGTAAACAATTGTACAACCTTTTGTAATTTTCTTCACTTTTCCATGTTTTTAAGAAGTTCTACGACTACATATATATTGTATAAAATTAAACGAATATTATGTGAAAATATATGTTGAGCAATTCATGCAAATATGTTAGCGTATTTGTGAAATTATTTGTATATATATTATTTTTATATCAGTATTTAACCTTTTGTAAATCGTATGGTTTTGTTTTTGTGCTAATAAAATACTAATCGCAACTTCTCGGGCTTTTCGGCAGATCTCGGAAAACACCTCGAGGTTTCTTTTTTCGCATGTCGGAAGGGCCCGAAAAGTTAAATGTTTTTCCACTTGTCTAAAAGGCCCGAGAAGTTGCGATTGGTAAAATACTAGTCGCTGAGGACCAGATGATTCGCTAATTATATATGCAAGGAATATCAGTTAAAAAAATTAGAGCTAGTTAAGTACCTTCAATTGTCACTCAGCAATTATATTATAGTACTCACTAGCTTTGTAATCCTACAGCAATGGAATACTAGCTAGATGTTACGCTATGAATAGGAAGCTATCAAATAGAAGTAGGATAGCCAAGACTTAGCAATAAATGAAACGCCAAGTATTACAGACAATGTACTAGAAAGATACTAAGTGTTAGCAACTTAGCAAACAGACAGTTGCTTTTAACTGGAATTAATATAGTTACTATAGTAATTTGAGCGCCGCCCACCAACAATTGAATTCTATCTGATCATACCCAGCCTAACAGTAGGGTACAAGTGTAAAACAATATAGGCTAGTATAGTCGATAAAACAGTCGCTCAATGAATTGAATTTTTCTGTTAAACAGATAAATGATAAATGTATTTAATTTTCCTGTTAAAAAGGATAGATGTGGAGTTCGAATCCTCATGACAGCTTTTTTGTGTGTAAAATAACAGTATAAAATAGTATAAGATGCATGATACTAAATTCTTATGTTTTACAGGGGATTGTCGTGCTGTTTGACATAGCAAATATCTCTATTCCAGTAGAACAGCTGATAATACATGTAATTTATAATAACTAGTTTACCCATTTTACAGGGGATTGTCATGGTGTTTGACATAGCAAATACATGTATCTCTATTCCAGTAGAACAGCTGATAATACATGTAATAACTATATGATAACTAGTTTTCCTGTTTTACAGGGGATCGCCGTAGTGTTTGACATAGCAAATACATGTATCTCTATTCCAGTAGAACAGCTGATAATACATGTAATATATAAGAACTAGTTTTCCTGTTTTACAGGGGATCGCCGTAGTGTTTGACATTGCAGATAGGTCAACTTTTACACACCTCTCCTTTTGGTTGGAATCTATCAATAATGTAAGGAGTATTTTGTGTACTGAATTGATTAATTGTTCAAAACCCTTCTTTTTAATTAACGGGCACTGCTTCTTCATATTTCATGTTTAAAACCCTTCTTTACCATTAATTGGTTCTTAAGAATATGTTTCTTTGATAACATTGATATCTGCGACTTGTATGTTCTAGTCCTTGTCTGAGATTTGCATGTTCCAGTGTGTGTCTAATTCTGAGATCTGTATGTTCCACTGCGTGTATAACTCCGAGATTTGTTGGTTGCAGTGCGTATCTAACTTCGCGTGTAATTACGAGTCTGTTCCAATCATTTTAATCGGGAACAAGAGCGACCTCGCAGACAGGAGGGTGGTGTCAGTGTCGGAGGCCAAAAAGGTAACGGACCAATCAGCTGCCTTCATCTGGTCCCTCTAAACGAGCAACCCATGAAGTATTATAATGTATTTTTTATGTTTTGATATTTATAACATTGCTAAGATGACGTACAAACCAAAACACATAAATCGTTTGTTAAAAAAAAATCTTAACAGAACAATACAAGAGATCAACAGAGAATACCATTTATATACATTTGAATTTCTTTTCTTTCATTTCCTATTAGTTTGCGAACAAGGAGATGGCTTTTGATTATTTTGAAACGAGCGCCAAAACAGGGACCAATGTATTCGCCGCCTTCCAGAAATTAGCATATCACGTGACAGAGATATGTAATCCACAGGTGGTAGGTCACAATCATACAATCATTGAACTATTTTGTTTGTATATCCCTCATTTTGAGTATATGAATGGTTACTTTAGTTAGTTAAAAAAGAAAACCAATTTAACTAATTTGAACATTTTTTTCTATATTTTAATACATGTAACAAAGATATTCATTTTAGAAGATTCAAATGGTATTAGAATACTACAATCCACCCCTTATAACTTCAGACATTGGGTTGTAGAAACTAAGGCATTGGGTTGTATAAACTAAGACATTGGGTTGTATAAACTAAGACATTGGGTTGTATAAACTTGCGAAATCGGGTGTTAATTTTTAGACGGGTGTTACTTTGCGAGTTATATGCTATATAATATACATAAAAAGGGGTTTATATCAATTAAACTTTTTTATGCAATCAAAATAGGATCTCACTAAAGGGTGCTTAAAGTAACAGACCCTCGTCCTCAAGTGAGAAATTACACATTGTATGGTAGTTGTAATATTATATGTGACGTGTTAACATTTACTGAAATAAAATTAGATATTTACACTTGCAAATATGTTTTTCCTTATATGAACCTATAGAAAGCCAAAAAATGTTTTTTTTTTAATTTTATTTTTATGTTAATTTTTCAATGGGTTAAGACATCATATATTTATATACATGATCACCGCGCGAGCTTAGATCTGGATGCTTGCATTATTATAAACATTAAAACAAACAATACGTAAATAAAACGTAAATACATGTACTAGTAATAAACGGGCTTCACATGATTTGATCACGTGACCAACCATGTTCATGTCTCAGTGAACTTTATAACTTGCCGTTTATTAAATAATACATGCCACTATATTGATTTATATTTATTTTCACATTAAAGATGAAAAGTTTCCATCCACATATGTTACGACCCCCCGAAGTTCTGGACCGAGCGACAAAGAGGAAGCCCAACGTGCCCTGTAAAATTGATGACGTCACAAGAATTCCCGAGAGGATAAAGCCCGTTGGAAAATTCCGGACGTCGATGCGAGGCGGCAAGTACAAGTTCCGCGTCCGGAAACGGAAAAAGAAACTTAGTCAGTGTTGTTCTATACAGTGACGTCATCAAAGCATTAATGCCGTTACTGAGGACAATAAAGCTACCTGCTTAGAACTTGCTATGATTTATAAATAAAAGATACGTACAAATGTACTTTTCCCTTTTTTTCAACTGATTGAGACCATTTTTCTTATGAATTGATTATTTATTATCGGCTCTTAAAACGAATCATTAATCATGTCATTTTTCAGTGCAAAGCAAAAAACCCTTTTTAAAATGATTCTAAAAAGACACAGTAAAGTAAAAGAAACAAAAGAAAGAGAAAACGGAAGGAAGTGTGATCACGGGCACTTGCTTCTGTTATAGAATTTTACCTTAATAGTTTAATGAAGTAATCTTTAGTTACAGAAATAAGTGCTTGTGACTGCAATGACAAGATCTGGTGATTGTTCAAAGAAATGAGTTCATTGTGTACAGGTTTACTTGTACTGTAGCGACACTTCTACTGTTGTGATATTGGCTCCAGACAATGGGGTCTCTGCTGTTCTTGAGGGCCCACAAATATTGGGATTTGCTAGTTTTGTTTACAGAACATATACCAATGCATACCTCCAGCGCTCAATTCAGATATATAATGTCATTGAAAATTAATTAAAAATCAGCATGAATTAAACACAGCCCTAGACGGAGTTATAGATTGGAAAGCTCGCGGGGTAGTTCTATTGCAGAGATATTTAAAACATAACACGATTACACTTCACGATTTCAATATTTTATTTTCACTGGCCTTGTGGAACAATATATTGAGCTAGTAGCGATATCGACGTATTTTAATTTCAATAAAGTCTACCCAGGATTTAATGAATTACAAACACATTATCGATGCCATGAAAACGGGCCGTCCGACGCAACTTCCAAACAAAGCTTAATTGAGAAGACATCTATTCAGATGAAACTTGAGCATTACATTGTAACCAAGATCAGAGTCCTCGGATTTATTTTAATTGCTTTGCTTGTTTTAAAATATTTGAAAACCTTAGTCTGACACGCGCTGTCGGTGTAAAATGTCTGTATATTTGCTCGTGAGATAGGTGTAATTGATACCACATCCGTTTAAACACTGTGTCGTGTTCCATGTTGGTATAGGTACTCGTGCTGCCCGGATTAAATATTTGTCAAGAAGAGGCGCAGTCTTAGAGCGGAGGGATTAATCTCTGAGCCGTGTTGATCTGGGGAGATAGGACCCGTCCTCACTACATGGGATCCACTGATCCGCTTCCAATCCCGCTATACAGCGATGATTCCTTAGCTAATGTCATTTTAAAATCTTCTATTTAAACACTATAATAGATCTATTCAGTTATGGTTAATGCATTGTTTGGTATTGCGTTCCCAATCAGCGGCTCTTTCATACGTGTTGGCGGGGTGAGCTATCATTGGATCTACTGACACAAACACTGAGGGGTACGGACCCAGTAAAGCCCGGGACTACGAGATCACTGACAGGATTCCACACTCCAAAGAAACCCGGATATTCCGGAGAGAACTGTTTTTTCAACTTTTATTCTCCGTCAGGACTATCGAGGTATATCATTTCCCTGGATGTCACGTATTGCTGTATATTGGGCTATTACGGTGAGGGTTCCTCGGTGATTTGGCAGAGAGCATCCGAAAACATTACCTGTATCCGAACTACTGATTAGGAACGCCCGGAACATTACTGTACGGGCATACATACTGAGGAAACACGGTGTTACACCGCGCACGGATGCTAACACGGTGTGTACGGTTGGACAGGAAGTTTCCCAGAGGACGAGCTATGTGACATAAGTACATACCACATTGTATCAATACTTGTATGTGACGCACGCTGAGGAGACTTACACTCGTGTAGACTAAACAAGTAAACGTGTAAGTTTTTATAAGAAGAAAATGTACAATCCTATACGAATTTATTATAAACGACTCGTGAATTTTGTTTAATGGTAAAAACATACAGACATACAGACAAACATAGGGAAAAGTAGCGTGGATGTATTTTTAATGAATCTGCAAAAATCTTAACCGTTTCACAAACGTATGGTACTTATATCAGGTTATTTTGGAGGTTGGAAAATTTTCGCAAGTTGCTGTTGCTTTCTACAAAAAAGAGTAAAACAGCGCAGCTTTTATATTTTGGCACAACTTTCAAAAGTCGATCTAGCAAAGATAATTATTAAGAAACGTTAGCGCTTCATCATATTTCCCTCTGTTGACCTTTTATTATGCGCAACCCCCCCCCCCCCCAAAAAAAAAAAAACCCTCAACTTTTGCAGCGCGTTGATATTGAAATAACATACAATAAGTGTTTAAACTCAGACATTCGTGTTGATCAAAAGGATATATGACTACATGTTCCTTTCCTTTCTGGAATATATATAAATGTAAATACTTATCTTAAAAAAAGAAACTTATTACATTTCGAGATACGACTCGTGAAATAGCTTATTTAAGATATCTCTCATTCTCTCATGACTAGTTTTTTTTTACTTCAAATTGAGTGGAATGGCCCAATCAAATCCTACGAAGATATATTTTTGTCTATAATTGATTTCCCGACGAAAATTTTGTTTAAGTCTTCCTAAAATCTTACGATACTTCTATAACGTACGAAATGCACCTCAATAAGACTAGTGGAGATTAATTAAAAAATTAAAACTAAAATAAAACTAACAATAAATATTTTCTAACAAATGCAGATTCAATTATTGTCCTTATTCACATGCAGATTGGCGATTTAACCTAGGATTACACAAGATATGTGGAATGAAGACTTTCACCTCATAATTCAATTTGTTTAAGGACGTTACAGAGGTACCATATCTGTATGTTTAAATATTTCCTCCAAATATTTTGATAGATATAAATCCCATATATAACAATATTTACCATTGACATATTGTCACAAAAACCCCAAGTTTTAACTGACCACATAATGGGCGGCTTCTATGATACCGTGATTTTGAGATCTGTTATAACTCTTGTAGGGCATGATGTAACAAGACTTGGTACGGTTTGTCTCCTTAATTGTTTCCGCTCTTGTTTCCCGCCAATCGTCAATAAATCTTAGAAATGATGACAGAACCTAAACGACCAAAATACCAGTAGCCTTGAAATTAGCGAGGCTTACATAAAAGAGAGTTAAAAATACTTGGAACTGTACCGGTGATTTTCAAGACAGTCATGCAATTAAAACGACATTGAAAGTTATATTCATTTGATTTCTTAATGTCGAAAATGTATTTAACATTTTGATTCTGTAAAGTTCCCTCCAAGAGTCTAAAGCGATTTTTCTTCTTTGAGCAATACAAAGCATCGCACACAGAACTATAATGAGTGGGCGAAACCTTTTCAATTTACGTAAGCTCGTTTTCATAAGGAGAGGGGACTCTTACGAACACATACAATAAGCTTAGCAATAATTAAACTAGAGGCAAGAATACCGGTGTTAAAGGACCAGATATGACATCTATTTAATTTTCTCTGATATAAAGAATCATTTAAATTCCTTTTTGAACTCCTAAACAGTTTATTCAGCAAGCAATGATTAATGAAATTTGTTTATTTCTGATTGTGTAATATGAGAAGAATTGACCATGGGTTCTTAGTAAAGCTCGATGATCTGTTTATACTTCAGGACTAATGATGGCAGTAGATAGACAAGAGATTGCCTTGGTTTTGGCGCGAAAGAGGGACGAAAAGGTTCTTCAGAAAGAACTCTCTACGATAAAGATAGATAAACACAACTCTGCTGCTGACATTAAGAGGTCCCAAAAGGAGATGAAAAAGCGGCTTAAAAGAATTAGAGACAGGCAAAGAGAAATTCAGAGGTCAAGGACGGAGATCGAAGAGCCACGTGACGACAGTGGAATGCCCAGTATACCCGTGACCGTGAAAGCCCCCGCCAGACCCAAAACAGGACCGCCATCGTTTTTGAAAAATAGGGTCTCAAGTTTCTTCAAACCTAAACTTGATCTTAGCGAACCAGGGAATGAGGTTGATCCCTCGCTCGTCTCGGACCAAACAAAGTCCAAAATTGACCTAAGACCGGCCACTGCGCGTGCGCTACGGGAAGATAGAGCTCTTTTGAGTCGATGTCGGTCCGTTGGTAGACTTGGGACCAAGGCCTCAGAGTGCAGGTACTTTGATGAGGACGAAATAACGGACAGAAATAAATTCTACAATGGTCTTCTAAGCAACTGGAAACAGACGGAAAAAGAAAACTACAATAATATTGAAATGAAAGTCGGGCATTTCTTAGGACAGAGTGAAGAACTTTTGGATAGGAGAGTGAAACGGTCCAACTTTTTGCGACAAACGGACATCCCTGTGGTTCAGAAAAAGAAAGTATCAACACAGGAAACACATTATACTCAGTCGCCGCAGGTTAAACCTATCTCAGCCGGAAGTGACGTTCGACCCGCAGACAGAATCTTTAAACACACCTCTCTTCCACAAAGAATACTGTCAGCGGCTGTCTCTAGAACCAGACAAGCCGGTCCAGCGGGAGTTTCTCGCATGAGGCCGATGTCTCATAAATGACGACCAGGTGTGACTTCTATGAAGTCGGTGAAAAGTTTGTGCTTATGTGTCAAATACACTGGTCTTAAGAGCAACACAGCCACGAATATTTAAAGCCAATATGCATTTGTTTTTATACTGTTTTCTTTTGTTTTGTTTCTTATTTGATTGACTTAATCTTGCTAATTGAAAGTTTTTTAACACAAATTAAATTTTTTATAAGTTTTTCTATGTGCTTTCCTGAGTCATGTATCCGAAGTTTTTCACCCAATACAGTTTCCAAAGAAACAATATCAACTGTTTATAGTAACAAACCGGTATTTGCAATGAAGGTTTAAATCTGACTTCAAGAACCAACTGTGATTCATTTAAAATGTTTAATATTGATTTTCATTCAAACATAATAGAAAACGAATATACATGCGGATTCTTTCGATAGCTCTTATCAAGAACTTTGAGCTCGAATACAGTCAAGTTTTCACGAAATTTTTAATTGTATAAGCAAGTAACAAACAACAACATAACTATGGTAAAGCATTCCGCAAATTAGGTATAAATTGGTATACTACAAACACAGTACATTATGGCTTTGCTTTATCTTCAGTCTTAATATAACAGTTTTTGTGTTGATCTAAACTTTGTTGCTGACATCCGGATTGTCAGCGGTTTCCTTGGAGACCCTGGTTGATGCGGTCTTGCCGCTGGATGACTCGGTGACCTGTCTGATCTTCCTGACCAGCCTGTTCTCCGTGACAGACAACTTCAACTGCTCCCGGAACTGGGTTGAGGTCAGAACGTAGAGGTAGAAATTTATACCGTAATTGATTTGCTCCAGGATCTGAGCGAGGTCTCTGAAAATTAGAAATCCCTTGGGGTTGTCTCCGAAGGACTTCATGCCCATGTAGAAAGCTATGTTGTGTAGAAGCGTTATTGGTAGGACCAGTGTAAAGTAGGCAACCACGATACCAATCAACATGGCGGTCGTTTTGGCTGCTTGGGAGCTGTCGCTTTTGGTCGAAGTGGCGAGTCGTTTTCGTTGCTGGCGATGCCTGGCTAGTTTAAAAACTATGAGCGGCGTGATGGTGGCCAGTATACAGAGAGGGACGAGCGAGTACAGACTAGAGCCGGCTGTCAGCATCGCTTTGTATTCTTCCGCCTCGTATTTGTTGGTCTTGTCAAAGTAGTCCGGATGGCATTTGCCATCAGCGGGAATTTTAGAATTTTTTGTCCAAGCCCCGTTGAAAGAACCTATGATTAGGTATACCATAAAAATCTGCAATGCTGCAGATTTTTGTGTAGAAATAATTTTAGCTTTCAATGGAAACCAAACCGCTATGAACCTTTCAACGCATAAGCAGACGACAAACCATGATGATGTCATTTTACCTGTCCGGAAAAACCAAAAGAAAATTTTACATCCCACGTCTGATAAAGCCCTGACATCGGATCCTATCATTTCTATAACAAACATTTTATTAAATGGCTGAGTTAAGAGCAAAGTTACATCGGACAACGCGAGGAAAATCAAGTAAATTCGGGAGGTGAGTTGTCGAAACTTGGGCGACATCATGACGACGATTGTGAGGATGTTTCCCCCGATTCCCAGGACCAGCATGGTGGGCAGCAACACATAGTTCACGTAGGCCAGTCCCTCCAATACATCGTCGTAAACCGTCCAGGAGCTAGGCGGCCCGTCTCTAACAAAACTGCTGGTATTACTGGGGCCGCTTAAGTTACCGGCTAAAGTTGTAGATTCGCTCATTGTCAAAGACAGTCAAGATATTTTCCCCCTTTTTAAGATACAATATATACAATTACTAAACTTTCAAAGATATTTTGTGAATTTATTTTTTCTAATATTCTGAATATTAGCATATTTATACATAGCAACAGAAAAAACCCCCAGACATGGCTTTATGCTAAAAAAATTTAATTATTGAAATGAAAACAGGAGAATTGGCCTTACCTGCTGGTAACAGTAATTGAGAACGTCCAGAGTTCGGTATAGTTCTTATACTCACCGTCAGTAGCCATAATTCTTGTGATAATTAGCGGGACCATGGATATCATGGTTTCAAATTGAAATATTAATTTCTTTTGCAAATTGACATTTATGGAGAATCAACCTCCAAAGGAAATCATAAACACATGCTATTAGCTGTAAGCTGTGAAAGAATCTTTGTGCTCTGTACAATTTGTTGATATTAATTAGGGAAATCAACAATAGTATACAAAACAGTGTTGTCGAGGGCATCTTAATGCTGGTCACTAATTGAGACATCGACTTTCCCCTCATTACGCTGGACGGCTCACACCCCATATCAACAATAATACTGCTTTCGTTCATTAGCTGTTAATTGGTTAGCCTGTGATGTAGATCATTCCTGATACATCAATGGTAAATGAGCAGTCATTATGTCGGTAGACAATAAGGTTGACTCTTTGACTTTGTCAATATACTACATTAAAACTTTTCCCAATTCATCATTGTTTCCTTCCTACAGTGTACTGGAAAAACCTCCAGACAAAACTGCAATATTGTTAACGCTAATACATCATTAAATGGAATCAGACTGGTTTTATCAGTTACGTCATTTATTATAGGGTACCGGTAATTTGTCTTCACTTGTTTCTTGAACGAGTTGGTTTTTTAATTTACCTTTAAACAGCGATACATTTATTTCCGGATGGAACATTATGTAAGCTCTACTTCCCTCGCCACAGTGGGCCTCCAGCAAACATTCTTTTGAATTGTGTTGGAAGTACAGCTTCTGAGCCCGAACATCTAAGTGTGGAGAACATACAAAAGGCTCTTAAAGAACAGTGGATCGTATTATTTTTGTATCTCTCTTATCTCTCTTAAATTCACACTATAATTAATGAGTATAAAATCATCTTTCTTAAAACCTGGCATCAAAATAGAATTAATATTCACCAATTGTTTAACATTCTTCTTCTTAGTGGTTGGGATCAATTAAACTAAACACTGTCAGAATATTTTTCTATATAGATTGTATCTACCCTTAATCAGAAAGTGGTTCTTGATATATATTTTATCACATTGTGATACAGCGAAAAAACGTAGAATTAACAAAAAAAATTAGATGAAGCCTATCATGTTTTATTGTACTTATACTAATTAATGTCATTTGACGTTAAACTCATAAAATTATTAGGTTTATTGCAATTTTAAATTCAATAATGTAGGTTAAAAACTCAATATCCTACTTTTTCGAATTTTGTCAGTTGGAGTGAACTGGGTTTTTTGGTCGATAATGTTGTATGTGTTTTGTTATTTCTTTCAATCTTGTATGACAAAAAGTTCTTTTGTGATTATCACAGCATCCGGCTGTCAGTTTGACAGAAAGAGTGGACGTTCTCATCTACTAATTAATAAAAGGTATAGGGATCGTAACAATTGTAGATTCATTATCTGTTGTTGTCAACCGTTACTATACGCCTGCTTAACACATTACCATTTAACATAAAACAAGTTCATTGTAATAAACGCTGTGATATAATAATTATATAGATGAGGGCAGATGTACCCCTTATATGAAGGAAAGTGGGTGTAGACCTGTGTTGTACATGTATAACTAACCCTGGGACCGACCAATGATTGACGTCCTTTACACTGCGTCATAATTTCCCGCCAACTTTCTCGTCCTTTTCCCCGGTAGACCTCCCTTGTCCAATTTAGAGTGAGGGGTGCAAGGAAAATAATGCTCAATATTTTTCTTAAATGCACATTTTTAATATTAGAACATAATTATGTTGGTGTTAATTGTCTAAGCTTTAGCTGATTTTTTATCCAAACACCAAATACATGAATCAAACAGTGTGAAGACTTGTCCAATTGTTTAACTTGAAATTTAGTACAAGCAGCGGCCCTATACGCTTTATGGCGTGGAGAAGGATTTACCTTAACTAACAAATTTAGAATTGAAAGATGCGAAAAATTTGATTAAAGTTGTTAAGAGTCTTTACGACTATGTTTTATTCATATCGCTATGTCACGCACGTTCTGGACTGCTCAGTCATTAACAGGTGGTTAACAATGCCGTACCAGTCTCTTCAACTTTCAATACCATGGTTGTGCTCGAAAGAGCAGAAAAATAAGAAAATGTACTTATATGCCAAAACAAATGATCTTTCCTGAAAATTGAGTACCGAATATTCTATCAAAATGGTGACAGTTGATCATGGGTCTTACTATCTTACCATAGAGTACCTGTGAAATGTTCGTGGCGGTTAATGTTTGTTAAGTTTGTCGATATATATATATATATAT
>WFKH01006014.1:63895109-63916549 GCA_016163765.1 Magallana hongkongensis | reverse complement strand
GGCAACAACTACATGTATATGTCGTTATTTATTCCTCATAAATTTGAATGATATTGTTTTAAAAAAATTTTATAGGATACTAAAGATGCTATCATTTGGATAACAAATACTTATAATACTGCCCAAAGTTATGTTATATCGTATAACATAAGTTTAAAATAAAAACCGTTTCCTGATATGTATTAAAAATGGTGAAAAAAAAATATCAGAACAAATACGTATTTATGTACTAAGGAATATCTGGCTAACCAAGTTTTGTACTGAACGACAATAATGTAATTTTGCTTCTATAGGATCTATAGCTTTTACCACAAAAACATTACTAACAGAGGTTTGGTAAACATAATCTTTTTTGTCATTTAAGTACATGTAGTTAACTTTGCAATAAAAATTCCCGACATGAAAATTGAAGCTCATATTGTTTATGTAATAAATTCATCGAACCAGCCAGTCGGCTGTATATAAAGGTTTTCCCTTGCTGACACTGGCAGACTTCCCGCTCACCTGTAATCAAGGTAGGACATTTATTGAACTTACAACTACATACTCTGTTCTCACAAGCCTCATTGCCATTGTCAATAAGATTAAAATAATTAACTTTACTTAAGCTTGATTGGTTTTTTAGGATCAAAGACTATCAGTGATTCTTGTTTGTTTTGTTGTTTTTTTTCCAGAGCATCAACGATATTTATTTCATTTTAACATCTGAAATTGGAGACACATCGGATATCAGTAAAGGTAAATTTCTAATTTGTGCCGGAATGCGAGAGGGCTTCCTTCCTAGTTAATCTTTTATCTTCATATTTAAAACTGAATGCATTATTTTAAAAAAATAAATCAATGAATGTGTATGCGATTTAATCATTTGGAAACTAGCAGAAAATGAAAAGCATGTCATGTGAAAAATCTAATTGGTATAACAAATATATTTAGATACACTTTTAAAAAAGTTAGCAATGAAAAATTATGAACAAAAACCCGTTTTGAGTTCCTTGGAGAAAGTTTCAAATTAATCAACAATCGACCCAATATTTAAATATCTTTGATTACAATTTTTTCTTCATAACAAATCCTCACCCCCTTAAAAAGACATTACAAAGACATTAATAAAGACATGAAAAAGAGATGCAAAATAAAAGAAAAAAGAACAACCCCCCACACCTCACAATAATTAATAACTTCAACTTTTTAAACTGTATGGTTTTGGGTTTTTTTACAATCATAAAAATTCATTCCAATTTTCCGTATTAAGGATAACATGCATTTGTTGCTTTTTATTTTACAAGTTGTTTTTTATTTCACATGTACGTTTAATAATTATACATTAACACGCATGTGGCAAAGTTGTATTTTTGCATTAGGGTAAAGCAAAGTTTACAATTTAGATTTTATAACTTTTTTAATCGGATATACAGAACACATAAAGGGACGTCTTTCTTCTTGAATTTTAATTCATATAAGATAAAAACAATTCCGATCAGGAATTTTATTTGGGAGGGCAGTTTTTCATAATTTTTGTTCCGATCTAATCAGATACATGTATAGATCCCAATAGGATGTAAAATACAGCTGGTTCTTGTATGATTTCTACATATCCTTTAGAAAAATTATTTCCTCGACAGTTTGGTATCAATTTTCCTAAGGAGTTTATTTCATGAAGATTTTAAACATCTCTATTGAGATTCATCATTGACAAAAGCATTGAAAATTTTAATTCATCAATAATCTATCATAGTATACGATTTTTTAGGAAATTGCATAATTATCCGGCAAATGGTTCAATCATTTCCTTCTATGTTGTGTAAAACTTTAAAAAATTTCCCTTTTTTTTCAAAGAAATCATGAAATATTTTGTGAAATTACTCATTGAACATAGTGTGCAAATTGATATTTAATTTTTACAACAACATTAAAAAAAACCCGAACTTTTTCCTGTTATCTATCACAAATTGCCATTCGAGAATCTGAAAGTTTTAAATAGTTTCATCATTAGAGATACTTTTTTGCTTTGTTTATTCTTTGTTTTAGTTTTATTATGGGTGTAAGTCATATTTAATCAACTGGAGAAAGGGCCTTGGACTTATTTATTGACCTAAGCTTATATAATTCATTACATTATAACAACAGATAAACAGTTATCAATATTGGGTGGGAGGATATCATAGTTTCATGGAGCTAATTTATCAAAGTCCAGAAATGCTAAACAGAAACTAAATTAGCTATGTGCAGAAATTTAATTTTATTCATTCATTCATTACGTATTTCTCTTCGTAGAGTTTAAATACTACTAAAGTTATAATACTCGTGAAGTTATAGTTAAAAATCATTAAATTAACCTTTGTGAAATCAGAGTATTATTGATCATATTTTTTGCTTATTAAATATATAAATAAATTTTCCTAGATAAGTAAAAATATGCCGTTTGCTTTTCAAAAAGGACCTGAAAAGCGTTCTGAACTTTTATTCTTCATCATTTGAAATAAACATCAGGACCATAAAATCATCGGTATCCAATTACAGGTTATGTATTTCTTTTGAAAAATGAACTAGTTCATTGCTCGTACTAGTATATCTTAACTATTTTAATTTGTTTTCAAACAGCAATAATTTTATATACTAGTATCAGAAATCATTTAACCAGGTTGTAGACTTCATTTTTAGGCGCATTACACACCCTAATTAGTGCACTATAGTCCGCATTTATTCTGAAAATTTGTAAAGATTTGACCTGATACAATATCTTTTAGGAAATATTTTTGCAACATTCTGAATAAAAATGCACTCTAGTACATACTGAAATACGTCAGTTAATTGACCTTTATTATAAAAATATATTTATGTTCACTAATTATTAGGAATTACACACCGTTCTCAAGTTTCAGAGAGAGAGAGAGAGAGAGAGAGAGAGAGAGAGAGAGAGAGAGAGAGTATTTTTTGAATGATAATGTTCTAATATGTCGAGAGAAAAATAACTAGATATTCTCAAAACTTACTTCATTTTTGAATGTACCTTAGGCATTTATTTGACCTGTTGATAATTATTGTATTTTACTTTGCCATTATTGTATGTAACGATCTTTGAGATTATTTTCACCAATGGTTTTTTTAACACTTGATATTTACAAATGTACATCCAACAAGATGTACTTTTATTTACATCTAAAATACGTAATCATAAACATTATTTATAAAGAAACATATAAAAAACATCATATTATTACCATTCCCAATCCCCCAGGCTTAACCAATTTCACGGTTCCAATGGCAAACATGTGCATACTTTAGGAACACAATATTGGAGTGCCATTACCTCCTTATCAATATTGATGCTGATGATGACTTCTTGATAGAATGTAATTAAATGATCTCTTGATGCTTGACAATCCATTACACGGAGTTAATGCTGATATCAAGTCAGGTAAATCAAGACCTTATAATTAACTGTACCGCTCTAAATCAAACCACCTGCTTCTTCGTCGATCTCTTATTATTTTAGATTTTCTACAAATCTGCTTAATAAATTTTTGGACATTAATCGGTATTCTGAAAAAAAATTGTTTAACGTTTATCGTCACCCACTCTTTCCTTAACTAATTTGCACTTTAAAACATGCATGAATTTGATGATATACGTAAAGTCAGGTTTTTCTTAATTAGGTAATCAAAATCGCTCTTAACTGTCTCCACATAAGAGGGAATAAAAAACAGAAAATAAACGTGAAAAACTATTGCGATTTGAATCAATACATACTTCTCTTCTAAGCCTTTGCTAGCATGGCTGCGTTGCAACTATTCAAGGGTTGTCTTGCTTCTTTAATTATTACTAAGCATCAAATAAGGAAATGATGACTATATGAGACCATCGAATTTTAGTATATACAGTTAACCGATATTCAAGTATCAATTTTGCAGATAAATAGGTAATAAAATTAAAAAATTATTTTGAATACTATTTATTATAATGGTACCTTTCCATTCCGATTTGTATTTCTATAATACTTCAAATTGTAACGTTTATTTTAGAGAATGTCTTCAGCTTTTCCACAAACACTACAGACGACGGAGATGACTTTGTTGGGGAACTGCAGCGATGAACTTTGTGGTAATTCAACCTCCAGCGAGACAGCAGAAACCCTGAGAACGGCGATAGATGTCCTGTCCTACATCAACTACTTTCTGCTACCTCTGTTACTGGTACTTGGGTTGACCGGAAACACCTTAACCATTATCATCATGCAGACCAAGAGGTACACACACCTGACCTCCAGGATCTTTCTGATAGCTCTAGCTCTGTCCGATTCCGTCCTTCTACTCACACAGCCGTTCAACAAAAACTTCATCCTGACCTTATTCCAAACAGATTTACGGGCCCTGTCGAACGTTGGATGCAAGGCTTTCTTCGTTATTTTCAAAACTGCCAAAATGTCTTCTTCATGGTTTCTCGTATTCATATGCTGGGAGAGATTTGTGGCTGTATGGTTTCCATTGAAAGCAAAAATGATTTGTACAAAGCGCGTTGCAGTTGGTCTTATACTGGCAGTGTACATCTTCATTTTTACGTACACTTCAGTATGGAGCTACGCTTCCCAAATAACATCAAAAGGGATATGCCACCCAGATGTTTATGATAAAAGCGACCCAAACGAAGTTAGCCGCTTTGGTGCCTTCCTGTTAGGGGGCCTGTCTATTTACTCTTTAATTCCAATGTGTTTTCTTATCACCATGACACCTATGATTGCATTGAAATTGACAAGACACGGTCAAAAGCGGAAGTCAATGGTAGGAAAATCGGCCAGAAAGGCCACTTCCCACGACACCAACAGAACGACTATTATGTTGGTCGGGGTCATGGTTGCCTACATTCTTCTGATATCTCCCGTGACAGCACTTCACATGAGTGCTTTTTTCCTCAGGGTCAATGCGTTTGGAAGCAATGCTTTGGGTTTCCTTGTCTTTAAGGAGGTTTCACAGATTTTGGAGCAGATCAATTATGCTATCAATTTCTTTCTTTATGTTTTAACGTCTAGTATGTTTAGACAAGGTTTCAAGGAAATATTGCAATGTAACCCATGGCAACGGTTGTCCCGAGCTACGAGCAGTAAATCATCAGGATCGGACTTTCAAATAAGTACCAGGCAAAAGTACTTAGAATGTGAAAACGTATCCACCGTTTCAAAATAAGATTGAAATGAAGATTGTACATCTGAAGTTAAAAAATACTACGAAAGCATCATGTGCTATTACCTAACGTACGTTAAGGGAACTTAAATCTTTTAAATTGTCATGTGTTGTGAAAACTATTAAATTATTGCTTTTTATATTCTTGTAATTGATCAAAAGTGTATTATTATGAAATGGCGTCCAGACACATCATTAAAACGTAAATAAGTACTCATAGACTGTTGCATACCATTCATTTTCCTTGCGTGTAAGTATTATAATTATTTTTTTGTGAAAATTAATATCGTATAAAATAAATTGCAAGACAAAAGATAATATCATCATGTGTACTTTAAATTGTGTTGTTGTAAATAAATGTACATAAAGTGAAAGTTGTTTCTTGTTTCATTCTCAGTGAAAGATCGTTATAATGAAGATCGGTTCATCCTTACAGCAAAAATATTAGCTTTGAACCAAGAACAATGATAAAATCAACGGCTTTCGTTTCGATTAAACCGGTATGTCTTAAGAAATTAAATATCTACAATATGCAGAAAGGATTATATTAACTTAAAAACAATAAAACACCTCTAATTTTAATGATCACGAATTATTTTTCAATTTTGCGTAATCAAAAACACATTTGAGGAAAATTTAATGTGTACTCGAAGGTGAATGAAAACCCAACCTATAATTATAGAGGGAGGAATGTTATAAATAATGTAGTGCTTTGTTTAGGAGTTTATTGATCATTGGGATAAAATAACAAAGTAATTGGATATCAACGAACAATAATGTGGAAAACCTTTTTACCTCTTATAAAAAAAATTGTTTCGGCAAATCATGTTAATAATTAAGCAAAATAACTTTACATATTGCATCTATTCTCTATATATAGGATGAGTTTATTTAAAATATCTAAAAGGCCAATTTTAATTTCATTTGGAATGCTAAATCCATTTAGTTAGATAGAAAAGGAAGGTGGGATATGCATACTAGATATAGAACTTAAATCAAAAGCACAGAAATTCTCCTGGGTTAAGCCAACCTTGAAAGAATCATGCATAATAGATTGAGCAAATATGCAACCTTTAAAAAAGGTTAGCTAAATTAGTTTTATTTATGTCATAAAAAAGTAAACGAATTTACAGAAGTTAAATATCTTAATAAATTTCATCAAGAAATCAACAAATCATCATGATATATGATAAGTATCAGTTTTTAAAAATCCAAAATGTTTACAGAGTTCTTATAAGTATTGTAATGATGAATTTGTCAAAAATTTCCAACAAAGATAGAAAATTCATTCGTTTTAATATAAACAGGTACACATAAAAATTGACTATATTTTAGGCTATATTGACTAAATTATTTAGGGTAAACAAAATGTCAACAAAAAATTAAAAAAGGATATGTTAACTAATTAATATATTTATTAATTTACATGTATCTGATATTAAAAATAAAATAAAATATAAAATAATATATAGTATTCATCAGAAGTAATTAGTGCTTCCTAAAATAACATAATTATATTCATAATTCATCTGTAGTAGCTAGTTGGTAATTTTGCTAAAGATAAAAGATATGCATTACTATATAAAGCTACATTTTACACATTCAAAATAAGATATACAGTTGTCCGATTACGTAGAAACACAGGTTTTTCACATTCTAGGGATGCGTTCGTTGTTATTATATTCTTGAACTAATGCCGCATTGATGTGGTCATTCAGGGGAAAGCTGGTCAAGGAAATTACATTTATTTATTTATTTATTTATTTTGATTACCTAATGAATTAATCCGTTTACGACAAAAAAGTTAATTTGATAAAATATCTTTGTTCAGTACTCACTGTGCTGAATGTTTTCCAAAAAGTAACATCGTCTCTCCGTGGACCTGTTTAATTGAAGTTGATTAAGAACACATAAATACACAATCATGTAGTCCGGTAATGAATTTCCCTTAGCGATTGTTAAAACAAGATTTTAGCTCAAAAGATTGATCATTTCGATTGTTTTCATGAATGTGTGATTTTAAATTTTTGTATAGATTTGTTATAAGTAATAATATTTACATTTGTCTGTGATAATTCTACGAATCGTGTATATAACATATAGTCAAATACATTTCATCAATGACTATTGTAATATAAAATCGTACAATTGCTGAAAAATACATAAGTGATAAGGAATCATTATTTAAATATAATGAGGTAATCAAATACGGTCGGGCGTGATCAAATCTTTCAAAAGGCCTTCGAGATTTGATCCCCCCGACCATATTTGATCACCAAATAATACTCAAAGAATGATTCCTTATTCCTTTAATGTTTACCCAAAGTCGTAGTCCGTCGCCTGTAGACACTGTTGCAGCCTCTGGTCAGGATGGGACAGGGACAATTTAATCAGAACATCCACGGAACAAACATCGCAGTCCGAATTATTGAAGACGTGAACAGAGGCTCCGACAGAAGGGATAACGGAGACCTCGGGACTAAAGAAAACAGAGGGTGAGAGAGTGGGGAATATGAAAACGCTTTTGAAATAAAAATTTAGAAATACATACCTCTATTGCATCAGAATTTAAAATATAAATATTATTTTAACAAAAATATTTAGTAATTTGATTGGAAAATCATCATAGATGACATGCTTTGTCTCACAAAGAGAAAAAAATATAAGAAAACAAGATAAAGATATGATTGAATTAAAATGCAAGTTGTGATAATTTTAGAAAATTGAATGATTTGTTCAGTATTATCCTGAATATATCAAATGGTACTTTAAGTTTTAAAAATTTTTTAATCACAATAAATTTGTAATTGACAAACATCCAATGTACATGATATTGAAATTGATTTAACAAATTCTTTTAAAGATAACGTTTTTGTTACCATAGATTATAGTAGCCTCGTTTTAGATAGAGTATCATGTGACACTCCAATCCCGGGGAACAGGAAAATGCTGTTGTGTTTGTTGGTGATGGGGGAATAAAAAGCTAGTGAAAAAGGAAGATAATCAGTCGAGTTATATTAAATATAATATAATTTTCAATCTTTAGAAGAAAATATCCTGTTATTGGTGCAATGCATGGCATCTTTAACATGTACATATTGACTACCTGTTCTGTCTCTTCCTTTGTTTGGTTATCTATAAAAGACAATGATTTTTGTGATATTTTATGAAAAATAAATAAAAAGTTGGTATCTGTAAATTTATTTTAATGGTTTCTATGATTAAGTCGCACAATGTTAAGGAAATTCAACCTGTTTCCTTTGTGAAAATATCACAGCAAAACCCGTCCGTTACCAAGCTAAAATAAACGAAAATGTAACATTAGAGGTGTCAAGGATCTTTGATTTAGCGATTCACCAAGTCTATTGTCTTCTTTATTGAATTATTGAATGTTTCTTCTGCCTGATTTTTAAAGCTTAAAACGGCTGGTATGTAAGTTGTTTTTTTTTTATTCTGTTGAACTCGTTTTTATCAATGATACAACAGCAGTATGAGTTTATTGTTTTTTCAAAGAATCATTACACTCTAAAAACTCAAGGATTCTTTCTGTACAAGGACGTTACGGTAGATTAGGACATCACTTATAAGCTAGAAGTGCGGTTAAAGTGTTCTGTGCTAAATTAATGATTGGGAACTGGAGAGGGCAAATTTTTTTGAATTTATACACATTTAAAAATTACCTATGGATTTCTGAGGATAAATTCAAACACAGTTGATGGGAGCCAGTGTGTTTGTGAACTAATGTTAGAGTGACAAGGAAGTCCTCTGATACTCGTACTTCCTCCTTTTCCTTTATCTCAATACTAGAAGGGTCAACTTTAACATCAATTTTGAACCTGTAAAATGTTAACATAATGGATTATTATACTTTCATGTTAAATACTGGAATCTGATTGGTTTAGACGCAGTTGATAATCCGTTCTATTACCCTCAGCGTTAGCAACACACTTGGCAACGGGTAACACAACGAATTGTTACATGCGCGTAAATGATACGCGTACGGTTCGCCGAAGAATTCACGTCATTTACGTCATTTTTATATAAAAGCAGTAAAATTTTCTCTAAAATTAAGACGTTAAGTATAATAAAATAAATAGTGTCAGTTTGGGAGGGTAACAGTTGAAATTGACACCCCGAGAAAACCATTGTCAACCTCCGCTTCGCGTCGGTTACCAAATGTTACCCTCCCAAACAGGCACTATTTATATAATATATACCAGCTTTACAAATATTTGGTCATCTATGTTTTTTAAACGATATTATAGTGCAACTCTTAATGGAAACTCTACATTACTAACCATACTAAATATATCTTGATCTACATTACATCATAATGAATTAGTATACGTTACCATATATAAACATATACAATATCACACCATTAAAAAACTCACCATTTTCTTGTTAACAATAACAATTGCACATTGCACTTTTCGTTCAGCGGACAAATGACTTGTTTTGGCAATAGCATATTTCCCAATAAAGGCTGCATTTCAAAAAAAAAAAACATTTTTATTTTATGCAATTTCCTGAACGATTTATTGAAATATTATACGTTTATTCAAACATTTTGATTTTTCCAGCATTTTTTCCTAACTTTCTGATAAACAAGAGACCTACAGGCCTTGACGGTCACCTGAGTATCATAGCGCTTAGATTGATCTGTCAGAGGGTCTCATTTTTGCATTTTAAGCTTTATTTTTGAGTCAAAACCCTAATCTGAATTTAATGTTTAAAAAAAAAACATTTATTCATAAAATAAAATATTACCTGAGTGACTCAAGTGACCTAAAAAAATTTATACGTTCATTTTACGGCCACATTTGTCCCCCCCCCCCCTCCCCAATCAAATTAAAAGCCTCAAACCCTGGCCCATGGGCAATGAATTTCACAATTTAAGAACAGTACACTATGTACATAGTAACAATGCATTTAGTTTATCTTCCACGACATTGAAAGTACAGAAGAAAATATTATAAAATCAATTCATTTTGACTATGTGGCCATAATGGCCCTACCCAAGGGTCCTGAACCCCTGACCCAGGGTCATTACTTTCACAATTTAGGTAGAGAATTTCATGAATATCATTACCATTTATTAAGTTTATCTACCTTTGCTGTGGATGAAGAGAAGAAAATTTTCTAATATTAAATACATTTTCACTATATGGCAATATTAGCCCCGTCCTAGGACCTGAACCCCCGACACAGGGGCAATGAATTTCGCAATTTTGGTGAAAAGCTTCAAGACTATAATAAACATGCATTTAGTTTATCTTCCACTGCTGTGGATAGAGAGAAGAAGATATTCTAAGATTTAATATTTTTTACTATATGACCATATTGGCCCCGCCCTAGGGCCTGAACCTTCGATACAGGGGCCATTAATTTCAAAATTTAGGTAGAAGGTTTCATGAATATCATAACCATGCATTTAGTTTATCTCAAATATATAAAAGAGTAGAGAAGTAAATTTTCTAAGATTAAATACATTTTCACCATATGGTCATATTGGCCACACCCTATGGCCTGAACTCCTGACACAGGGGCCATGAAATTCACACTTTTGGTAGAGGGCTTCATGGACATCATAATCATGCATTTAGTTTTTCCAACATGTGTGAGAGTAGAGAAGATTTGTGAAAGTTTGGCCCTTTTTTGCTGATTTGGCCCCGCCATGACGCCTCAGGAGTGGTATGGTCATAAATTTCACAATTTATATTTCTCTTATCCAAGAGATACTTCAAACCAAAAATGATAATAATTGACCTTGTAGTTTTCAAGAAGATGTTAAAAATGTGAAAATGTTAACGCACGACGGACGACGCACGATACACGACGACGGACGAAAACCAAATTGCCACAAGTCATTTGAGTGACTCAAGTGACCTAAAAAAAACAGTTAAAATAATGTAATAGCTTTGACGAAATGGGAATGAAATGCGTTATCTGAATGTTATTTGATTATAAATATTGAATCTATTTCAGAGAGAAATCATTGAAAATGACAATTATATGTCAAAATATAAGATAACGGTTAAAACGTTTATTATTTACAAATCATTTAAAGAACAATTAAGACATGTGAAGTAAAAAACAAAAACTTGCGTTATGAATAGCATGTTGACTGACTGCGTGTTTAATGCCATGTTCTAGAAATACAGAAGAATTTATTATTTAACGCACATGTAACACGTTTAATGTAGAGGGTTGTTTAAATATAATACCCCGGTAATTAAAATAAAGATTGCGCATGATATATCTTTAGTAAATGTAAACGAAACATTGATCTAATCACCAGTTCTGCAGTTTTCACCGGAAAAGCCAAGAGGACACAAACAGGTTTTGATCGATGTATGACCGTCACAGAATCCACCATTTAAACACAATCCACATGCGCATGACCCTTTTTCTGAAGGATAATTTTATCTTCAAATTATACTCTGTGAATGGTGCAAAAATATTGATTGTTTAATCTGAAAATTTCCAAAGCTTACTGATTGAATTCGATATTTCGACTGTATAACATCTTCTCTCCAGTTTTACACCTTCATCTCTAAAATAAATTGCCAAAAAATATATTTAAAATGCAAATTTTCATGATAGAAAATAGAACAAAATATTTTTGTTGAATCTATTCGATAAAGTAAAATGTTTATTTCACATTACATTTTTTCAACATATTTACTGTACATACCTATACTAAGATGTTAAACAGGCTGTTTTTAAAAAGAAGTTGATAAAAACAGAAACTTTGTATTACTCATTTATGAAATTAAGAAATTCTATGAATTAGTATGTGAAAGTTTATTTAAAACTCATTGTTTAGAAACAACGATCATTAAAACCTGTATAAACATTAGGTAATTACTTCATAGTAAGCACATCATCGGCTTACAATTTGATATAGCGTTTCGGGGTGTTTACCTTGGTATACAATGTTTTCGTGGTACTTTTTATCTTTCAAAAGACTCGCACAATGCATGTTCAAAATGGCCTCAAGTAATTTTTCATTATGAATGCTTTGAACCAGGAAATATTCGCCCCTGTTTTATTTTTGCCCGTTTCACCCTTGTTGTCAGCTGGCGAATTTAAGACTAAGCAATTTCAAAGGTCTCAAATTATCTCTCTTTAAACGTAACTGCGTCTGGGCGAATTCGAGACGGGGAGAAACTGTTTGCAAGTTTAGAAGGGCGAAAATTACTCGGGGCGAAAATAACCCTGTATTCAGTAATTCCAAAAAATCACTCATATTTGTAAAATCCTTAAAACAATAAATTTGTCATATTTTGATAAAAATAAAAAGTGAAATGATAACAAGAAGCTTACAGGCCTTAAGTGTCACCTGAATACCATACACAAAAAATCTCGTATACATTTAATCAAGCCTCATACTGGAGTCTTAGCCTTAGTTCAAGGGGCCAAAAAAATTAAAATAATGTAATAGCTCCCCTTCCCCCTGAAATCTTGCTACAACTAATCTATAATCTTAGTGAAAAACTTCAATAAGAGTTCATGACTGGAAATTGAAATAGTGCAAGACTACTGAGTGGAGATAATTTTCCCATAATTTGTTTACTGTCTGCTTTTATATGGTTTCATCAATGGAATATCTTGAAAAGAGTTTTATGCTACTTCTAAAAATGCACTTTGTTAACAGAAGAACTAAAGATGCCAAGTAAACGTGTTAATTAGCCCCAACACCCATCCCCAGGGAACAGACAATAAAGTCCTCTACTAAAATTGCAAATTATTAATGTACGACGACGACGGACGACGGAAAATAATAACAATAGGTCACATGATGGACTCAGATGACATAGTAAAAGAGAATAATTGGTACAAGTATAAAAATCTGGATTTAAAAAATTATAAACGTTATTCACAAATTCGATATTTATACAAAAATAGAAATGATGAAATGTTTTATTTACAAAAACGTAAAGATTGTATACCCCTCCAAGTAAAAACACATGGTAGCATTGGTGTGCATGTCCGCTTTGAATGAAATATCATATATGCATTGTGACATGGTTTGGTTTAGAGGTGGCAAAACAAATATCTCCACATTACTAACGCTCTCAGATTTCAAAACTGGGCTGAAATAAAACATGAAATTGCAATATCTTCATATAAAGTATTTTAAATATATCAACAAAAATTAGACAGATAAGAAAGAAGTTACCAGCTTTGTTTTCTGAAGTCGTTTACGGCCCATAGATTGAGGTGACAATAATTTCTAACCAAACATTGAAATAAGCTATCAGTCTCAAATGTTGGCTGAACGAAATGAGGCACATCCTAAAACAAAGTATAAACTTGTTATTTCTATCGAATCATATCAATACAAGCTGACAAAGGGGATAATTTGTTTGCTATATAGCCTGTTTTATGACTAATTACTTACATTTAAATGTTTGTAATAGCTTCCTGAAAAACAAAATTAAAACTATATTCATGGTTAAGACATATGCGTGTGCAAAGTTCAAATTGAACATTTGGGAAAATTAAAAATGCCTCACCATTTATAACGTTCACTTGAAAACATATCTCATCCTCAATCCACGCTTGCCTTTAAATTTAAAGAAATTTGTTGAAAACAAACATTTGAATGGATATAATATTCTTTGTATAAATAAATGGGAAAATGGGGGAAGGTTTGCTAGGCATTTGTTACTGTAACTTCAAATTGATGAATATTCATATTGTAACATTTAACCTTGAAAATCAATGAAAGACATTTACCAGGATTTGTCAAGAGTATCTAGACAGATACTGGAGGATCCAAGGGATTTCTTTACGACCCCCATTACCCCATGTGTAATGCCTTCAGCAGATACTGTGTTTTCTAGTTTCAATTTTGTGATTTGTAGAGATGGATCAGAATAGCCTAAAGCAACCTGAGGCCTATGATACAAGGAAATAAAATTACATAAATCAAATCACTAAGAACTCGTAACTTTAGCCATAATCTTAGGTAATATAATCGTTTTTCAAACATTTATCCACTCACTTGTTATAGATGCTTTTGGTAAGAGTAAAAGGAATAAGGCATAGGAAATCAACATAACATATGATTGACTTCGGGATAGCAACATCTGAAAACCTTGCCTAAAGTTTAAATAACAACCATGCAATTAAGCTACAAGGACTCAATACTCTTCGCATACTTGTAATTTTATAAATTAAAATAATTCATGAAGCATGGAATTGGTGATATGCAAATTTTGTTCCTCTAATGGTTTAAACACCACAATCGAAACTTGTTACTTGAGCTTATAATACAAGGTTTTAATGAAATTGAATGAGTATACTTCGACTCCAAATTTTTGTTATGAAAATTACTACGGTTACAACGTTTAGGAAAAACGTGTTACCCCGGTTTTCATTGCGTTTTGCAGATTCTCGTTGGCCTCTGTAACAAAGAAAGAAATATCAGTAATACTTATATCATAATGTTGTGTTGTGCTTGTACTAAGTCTAAAAAGTAGTTAGGGTTTGATGCATAGTGCACGAGCCGAATGCTGACTGTTGTATACCGATGTGCCTTACTTAGTACCTGTGACGTTTGAGTGTTGTCTTGTCCCTAAAAATAATCATCTCAGCAAGTGTTTCCTCTTTCAATTATTGCATTGATTTTTATTGCTTATTTATTCAACAAGTTGCGGCAAAATCACAAAAAGTCGACAAACGTTTTTGTTATTTCTCAATAAATGAGACACGATTTCCTTTCCGAGGAAACTAAGAGTTGTTTAGCAGACGAAATTTCAATGAATTTTTCCCCTGTGATTTCTTCATTAAGCGTCATATAAAAGGCGTTTTCATTATTCCCATGTAACAATTACTTTAAAATGATAAATAATACGTTTATAATAAAGTTTTACTATTAAATCCCTGTCAACAATGAGGCGTTTTGAAAAGATTATTATTTTTTATTTTTGATGTAAAAGGTATGTGAGAACGTTTAATATATGTATAAACTGCAACAATATTTTTTTAGCTACTGTGGCGTATTCGGTAGCGCATTGGGCTATATTGTTCTCATATATGTTTGTGGGCATCCCAAATCCAAGAATGAACTTTTCCAGCGTCATATGAAACACAGTCTTTATTCATTTTACAAACAGGGAAATCAACGCAATCGTATCTCAACGAACTTTTGAAATATATATACTCCATGAAAATTAGCCCCAATAAAATCATATTATTCTACAGTACTCGAACTATTCCTTTTAATAGTTGTATGAATCTACTGTTTAGAAAAGGTGACATATGTATTTGTAACTACTTTCAAACTAAAGACGCTGTTACTTCAGAGAGACGTACAGTGTATAGTATCACCAACTTTGTATCTTTGTGTCTTTTTTAATCAGACGTTAGAGTTTGTAAGGTACCGCTCGTGAATTAAACTGAGAAAAAAATCTATAGATAAATACTCTCTGAGCAGTTGTTTCCCTTGAATCCTATTCGACATATACATGACAAGGTTTGGCTCTTTGAGTGACAAGCAGCGTTGTTTCTGCAAAGTGATGAATAGCTGCACTTCTCTTCATATCCTGAAACCAAAATTTGAAAATGTTATAAAACATTGCTAATATGAGCTTTTAGTAAACCATGATTATTAATTTATATTCAGGATCCGATCAATACTTATAATATAATTTTAAATTGTTACCAGCATCGACATCACATCTAACTCCGGTTCTCCCAGGAGGACAGACGCATCTAAAGAACGATTCTGAACCAACAGGATCACAGGTTGAACCTTCGTGGCACGTGTCACTGGACGTACAGGGCCTGATCTCTATGAATTACGAGTAAACAAGGGTTCGTGGCATATATTCGTCATAAATAATGCTGAATAAGTTACTAAAAATTAAACAGCTACATTGTTTCATTTTCCTCTGCAAATTTCTTTGTCTTACTTATTTCACATAACTTCCCAGTGTAACCACGAGAACAAGAACAGGTAAATCCTGGCTTCGCATTCAAAACCAAGCAGTATCCACTGTGTAAGCAAGGAGAAGACTCGCACGGATCTTCAAAACCAAAACATTAATCAATGTATTTTTTTAAATTGTACATTAGTCAATCATATTTTACAATTTTAAGCTGTGATACAGACATTCTTATTGTCGATGGAAATATGACAAATTTGATCAGCTCATGGAAAAGGTTAGTTTACCCTTTTTAATGATAAACAAAACAAGGGAAAGTAAACATTTTAAAGTAGTTTATATAGAAAAGACTTGACTTGTTTCTATTATTGTTGATGTAAAAAATCACCACACTTATACTTACTTGCTTTTACTACCGTGACGAAGAAACACTTCTGAGTAAACGTTTTACTAACAATAAAAAGATTTAATAAAAGTAAACTTTTGTTGTGTCTGTGTGATATTTTTCAGTATCCTTATGTTTGTGCAATTGTTTGTACATTTTAATAAGGCTTACAATATGTCTTGTACAATTTAAATTATGCCATTCATTTGGGTAAGAAGCCGTTCCTCTGTTTTGAACATGAATAACGGTGATAATTATAATTATTATTATTCGTGTATTTATGCGGAATTAAAATGGACCGGGTCAAAAAAAGTAAAATGTTTATTTGAATTTATTTTAATTTAAACTCACCAGTCGATTGCCCTTAAACATATATGTCTCCTTCCTAACCGCCTTGGGAGCACCTTAACATCACCTGATATTGCCTCAGTCATCCCGACTGTTTTCTTGTTGTAGTGAATTGTGACATTCTCTTCGCTATTTGGCGCATTTTCGATTTTGATAATACTCCTAATTGTAATAATGATAGAATAATCAAACATTAAATTGATATTAGAACTACTGGCTGAATTTAATATCATCAGCTGAGCATCAATGTCGAGACTCAAGTAATCAATATTTATTAGTCACATAACTTATCAACGATAAATAATTATATTATGCAGGTGAAATAGGTGAACTTTCAAATTTTGAGTTATTTAAAATCCAACCCTACTGCGTCTTTTTTCTCATTCCTCTCCTTCGCCAAAATTACAAAATTACCCCCAGAAACATTGCTTGTAAAAAAAAAAATCCTTGGAATGTTGGATGCATGTAGTTTGGACACAAAGGAATTTTTGAAAAGTATATCACAATGTTTTGAAAACAGGCAATTGGGACATACAATAGCTTCCATATTGGTTTTAGTTTTGGTTTTGGAAATTTATTTACTACACTTTTCATATTTATTTTACCAGTTATTGCTTTCATTGCAGCTGAAATTTCTTTCTTCTGTAAATCACAAATAAAATGTGTAGCCGTTCATATTGACTCTTCTTCCTCACAACATAGTTTTTGAGTTAAGGCTTAAAATAAAGCTCATTTGAGATATCTACTCAGCTGAGTTAAAAAGTTTTTTTGAAACAAACGGTGAGACCAGACAATATGTGATAAGAAAATGACATTTTTAAAATTAATGAATTTAAGAAAAAAATTATTACCTACAATTTGTAGTGCTTGCTGACACACTAAAATTACACGGCTGATTTTGAACGCACGTTACGTATTCGGTCTGGGGGAAAGACAAAAAGTATGGACGGTCCTGAAACAAAGAAATATTTCAACATAAGTTTTGATGCGTGCTTTTAAAATAAAAAAGAAGATTAATATTTTAAACTGTTTGGCAATTGAACTATGTGATAAAAAGTTATAAAAACATTTTACTTAACAATATGTGTATTGTATTGTTTACACGGAACTTGAAATGTACTTTAATTGAAATATACTTGTAAAGTCAGTTTTAATCAAAAATATTAAGACCTTTGGCATCGTAGTTTCAAACGTATTTTTCATATATAGTCCAAAACAATAATTTATAATTTCTAAGGTTATTTAAACGTAGATAAGAGATATACATGAAATCTGCGAAAATTTCTTTTGATCTTATATATATATATTATATATATATATATATATATATAACAAAAAATAAACACACAAACAAAACAAATAAAACTTTTTTATATATATATTAGAAAGTTAAAAAAAATCAATAATACCAGAGTATAATCAACGGAACGTTCAGTGGTTCCTGAAAAATAATAAATGTACTAGGTTAAAACACAGAAGAATATGATTTGGCCAATAATACCTCCACCGAGTATGATCTTCGTCCCTGTGGCGTTTATATCTTAATTGCAACCCATAATTTACAATTTTATTTATGGAAATCCATTCCAAACAAATATCAAAAATGTAATTCAAGATTCAGATTGTCTTCGCATTGATCAGCAATAGAAATGGGTCGATTTAATAATATTGAAAGAGAAAGTGTTTTCTATGTTTATATTCTATTGAAGATGAATTTCATCTTATTTTAATATGTCCCATATACAAAGTATATCGCAAAAAATACATTAAGCCTTATTAGTAGAAAAAAAAACCCTTTAATGTCTTAACTTTTGCAGTTTTTTAATGCTGAAAATGTTAAAGAGCTATGTAATTTGGGTTTTATTCACTTTAACTTGAAAATAATAAAAGATTTACTCAGGCAAATTAGATGTTGATATCATATGTACACTACTGTCACGTTCTCCTGTTAACTTATCTGTTCATGTATATAATTGTTTATATGTATTGTACTGATAAGATGTACAGCTTAAAGTTAATAAAGAACTGAACTGATATCTTTTATAACTTGTATACATACAGTAAAATACCAGTATTTGATAAGATTTTTCAAGAGTCTCCTCAAACTATTGTAATCAAGCAGTTATTGCGACTCTGATTCCCAAGGATTATAATCTGAATATTTATTTCATTTTTGTTGGGGGGGGGGGGGGGGAGGGGTTGAAATAGTCTTTAGATAAAAGCCCCTCTCTTTAAGGTCATAGTTAAAGCAAACATAAATTAAACTTCAATGCACCTGGTTTATTGCTATTTCAATAATAAATACGTACTAAATATACGAAATGTCAACTACATAGATAATGAACGTTAAATTTGTTTCAGTTTCCAATTCAAAATAGATAGAAAAAAACTAACTTTGTGAACAATCATTTCCAGAAAATCCAGATCGACACAGACATCGAGGTATAGAGGAACTTCTGTCGCAGAATCCGCCATTGTAGCAGAACCGTCTAGAGCAGGGTCCTTTTACTGTTCACGTGAGATACAACACTTATGTAACTGATGTTCAAAAAAAGGTTTTAAAGTTATTAGTTTACATTATAGAGCATGATAATAAAGAAAATTGTATTGCTACCCACCTGTTAATTTCAAAAGGATACGAACTGTATAACACCTTGTGTCTCTTAAGAATTGAGTGCTTAAATAAAATAAGATAAACGAACAGTTAAATGGTCTTGTTCTAGCTAAATGCATGCATGTTAAGAAATTACCGGTCGTGTAAACTTTTGTAGAATCACCAAAATGATAACTTAAATTGGGTTCCATAACATTTTTTTAAAAAAACACAACTTACTAGCGATGTGGTACATTAGATGGGTCAGATGATAAAGAGAAGCAGACATGAAGATCAGAGACGTTACGTATCAATATAACGCTTTCGAAAACGCAGGGCTGATTTGTCGTGTTCCGAAGTGGAAAGACATAAACTCCATCTTTAAAGCTTTTGTTTACCTCCAATACTGGGCTGTAAAGATCACAAGTTAAGGACACACGCGACTTCCTCAGTTTTAGATAATTATCCTTGATATACTATTTCTTCTATCTTTGCATTTAAACGTGTCGATGCCCAAAAACTCAAGGTGCATTACCAGGCTATTTTTGGAGTTAGAATATTTTAAATGTTTCTTTTAATTGCATAAATAATGCAATTAAATACTTAATAATAAAGTCAAAGTATATATTTTCAATTGAAACTATATATCCAAATAGGGAAATATCATATAACATGAAAATATAATTGTGGTATTACGTGTTGGAAATCTTCATATTGTGGAGATAGGAAAAAATAGAAAATAATGGAAGATAGATCGCGTCTGACCTTAAATATTGAATCATTAAAAAAATTGGTATATCAAAGTTTACTATTTAACTCACCATTGTTTTACTCCGGCTTGGCTTCTTGCCCATAAATTGATGTAACAAGGCTCATTTACAACACACTGTAAAACTGTTGAATTTGGTGGCGTAGGATCGACAAAATATGGGTCTGACTATAAATATGTGAAAGTGAATGTAAAATTTATACTTCGTCTAGTTTTGTTAACATTGAGATATAATTATGTAAAATTCAATTCAAGAAATAATTTAAGTTTCTGAAATAAATTTTAGTTTAATATTTTTTCCCTTTCAGTAGCTTGAGGGATAGCATCATTTGGAAATTTATTTCTAGTCTAATGATTTGGCAAATTTAAATTTTAATCCTCATGTTCCCCCGTGATTTGTTCAGAGACATTCGAATCATTTTTATAAAGTGTTAAATCATTTCATCCTGGATGGTCAACTTTTTTAGGCTGTTTTCTTTCCGAGTTTAACGGATCAAAACTCTTGTACTATTCAATGAGAATTCATCTAAAAATGTAAGCGAGATTCATGAACTTAAAGTAAATACAACGACATCAAGTTCTAATACTTTTACAAATTCTTTCTTCAGTCTTTATTCAAGCTTGAGTTTTTAAAAAAAGTAACTTATTCAGACTAAGAATTATATATAATTATATTTACATTCATTGTATATTTCCCCTTATGTTTGCATTGGAAATCTGCGACGTCCAATTTCCTGTAAACATACTTAGCCTTTTCACGGCGCGTGAGCACAAATATAAACGTCATCACGCGTTTTGAAAATATTCATTATTGTAAGATAAAATGAAACGTTTAAACTATCATAACCAATTTGAAATGTACTTATGAAAAATAATCGTTTAATTATATTAAATTATATCTATTCGTTAAAAAAATTTTTTTACCGACAAAGATTCTCGCACTATATTTATAGTCGCTGAAGCGAACTAAATAACATGTTAATATGGCTGTTCCATGTATGTTTCATATCCCTGACTAAGAGCGTATATAATGGCTATAAAGCGACGATACACAAATACTTCATACAAATAAACATCAATATGAATATAAATATTAGCACTGAATGCTTATTTTTGGATGTCGTCGGTCCTATTGCTAACGCGCGGTATTCAATTTGTCTGCACAGCCTTGGTTTGTTATAGGACCGACGACATCCAAAAATATGCATTCAATGCTTAAATAGTGTTAGTTTTCTTGTATGTTTATATACTAGCTGTCTATTTATATATT
>WFKH01006014.1:63863819-63885258 GCA_016163765.1 Magallana hongkongensis | reverse complement strand
AATATATAAATAGACAGCTAGTATATAAACATACAAGAAAACTAACATTATTTAAGCATTGAATGCATATTTTTGGATGTCGTCGGTCCTATAACAAACCAAGGCTGTGCAGACAAATTGAATACCGCGCGTTAGCAATAGGACCGACGACATCCAAAAATAAGCATTCAGTGCTAATATTTATATTCATATTGATGTTTATTTGTATGAAGTATTTGTGTATCGTCGCTTTATAGCCATTATATACGCTCTTAGTCAGGGATATGAAACATACATGGAACAGCCATATTAACATGTTATTTAGTTCGCTTCAGCGACTATAAATATAGTGCGAGAATCTTTGTCGGTAAAAAAATTTTTTTAACGAATAGATATAATTTAATATAATTAAACGATTATTTTTCATAAGTACATTTCAAATTGGTTATGATAGTTTAAACGTTTCATTTTATCTTACAATAATGAATATTTTCAAAACGCGTGATGACGTTTATATTTGTGCTCACGCGCCGTGAACAGGCTAAGTATGTTTACAGGAAATTGGACGTCGCAGATTTCCAATGCAAACATAAGGGGAAATATACAATGAATGTAAATATAATTATATATAATTCTTAGTCTGAATAAGTTACTTTTTTAAAAAAACTCAAGCTTGAATAAAGACTGAAGAAAGAATTTGTAAAAGTATTAGAACTTGATGTCGTTGTATTTACTTTAAGTTCATGAATCTCGCTTACATTTTTAGATGAATTCTCATTGAATAGTACAAGAGTTTTGATCCGTTAAACTCGGAAAGAAAACAGCCTAAAAAAGTTGACCATCCAGGATGAAATGATTTAACACTTTATAAAAATGATTCGAAGGTCTCTGAACAAATCACGGGGGAACATGAGGATTAAAATTTAAATTTGCCAAATCATTAGACTAGAAATAAATTTCCAAATGATGCTATCCGTCAAGCTACTGAAAGGGAAAAGATATTAAACTAAAATTTATTTTAGAAACTTAAATTATTTCTTGAATTGAATTTTACATAATTATATTTCAATGTTAACAAAACTAGACGAAGTATAAATTTTACATTCACTTTCACATATTTATAGTCAGACCCATATTTTGTCGATCCTACGCCACCAAATTCAACAGTTTTACAGTGTGTTGTAAATGAGCCTTGTTACATCAATTTATGGGCAAGAAGCCAAACCGGAGTAAAACAATGGTGAGTTAAATAGTAAAGTTTGATATACCAATTTTTTTTAATGATTCAATATTTAAGGTCAGACGCGATCTATCTTCCATTATTTTCTATTTTTTCCTATCTCCACAATATGAAGATGTCCAACACGTAATACCACAATTATATTTTCATGTTATATGATATTTCCCTATTTGGATATATAGTTTCAATTGAAAATATATACTATGACTTTATTATTAAGTATTCAATTGCATTATTTATGCAATTAAAAGAAACATTTAAAATATTCTAACTCCAAAAATAGCCTAGTAATGCACCTTGAGTTTTTGGGCATCGACACGTTTAAATGCAAAGATAGAAGAAATAGTATATCAAGGATAATTATCTAAAACGGAGGAAGTCGCGTGTGTCCTTAACTTGTGATCTTTACAGCCCAGTATTGGAGGTAAACAAAAGCTTTAAAGATGGAGTTTATGTCTTTCCACTTCGGAACACGACAAATCAGCCCTGCGTTTTCGAAAGCGTTATATTGATACGTAACGTCTCTGATCTTCATGTCTGCTTCTCTTTATCATCTGACCCATCTAATGTACCATATCGCTAGTAAGTTGTGTTTTTTTTTTAAAATGTTATGGAACCCAATTTAAGTTATCATTTTGGTGATTCTACAAAAGTTTACACGACCGGTAATTTCTTAACACGCATGCATTTAGCTAGAACAAGACTATTTAAACTGTTCGTTTATCTTATTTTATTTAAGCACTCAATTCTTAAGAGACACAAGGTGTTATACAGTTCGTATCCTTTTGAAATTAACAGGTGGGTAGCAATACAATCTTCTTTATTATCATGCTCTATAATGTAAACTAATAACTTTAAAAGCTTTTTTTGAACATCAGTTACATAAGTGTTGTATCTCACGTGAACAGTAAAAGGACCCTGCTCTAGACGGTTCTGCTACAATGGCGGATTCTGCGACAGAAGTTCCTCTATACCTCGATGTCTGTGTCGATCTGGATTTTCTGGAAATGATTGTTCACAAAGTTAGTTTTTTTCTATCTATTTTGAATTGGAAACTGAAACAAATTTAAAGTTCATTATCTATGTAGTTGACATTTCGTATATTTAGTACGTATTTATTATTGAAATAGCAATAAACCAGGTGCATTGAAGTTTAATTTATGTTAGCTTTAACTATGACCTTAAAGAGAGGGGCTTTTATCTAAAGACTATTTCAACCCCCCCCCCCCCCCCCCCCCAAACAAAAATGAAATAAATATTCAGATTATAATCCTTGGGAATCAGAGTCGCAATAACTGCTTGATTACAATAGTTTGAGGAGACTCTTGAAAAATCTTATCAAATACTGGTATTTTACTGTATGTATACAAGTTATAAAAGATATCAGTTCAGTTCTTTATTAACTTTAAGCTGTACATCTTATCAGTACAATACATATAAACAATTATATACATGAACAGATAAGTTAACAGGAGAACGTGACAGTAGTGTACATATGATATCAACATCTAATTTGCCTGAGTAAATCTTTTATTATTTTCAAGTTAAAGTGAATAAAACCCAAATTACATAGCTCTTTAACATTTTCAGCATTAAAAAACTGCAAAAGTTAAGACATTAAAGGGTTTTTTTTTCCACTAATAAGGCTTAATGTATTTTTTGCGATATACTTTGTATATGGGACATATTAAAATAAGATGAAATTCATCTTCAATAGAATATAAACATAGAAAACACTTTCTCTTTCAATATTATTAAATCGACCCATTTCTATTGCTGATCAATGCGAAGACAATCTGAATCTTGAATTACATTTTTGATATTTGTTTGGAATGGATTTCCATAAATAAAATTGTAAATTATGGGTTGCAATTAAGATATAAACGCCACAGGGACGAAGATCATACTCGGTGGAGGTATTATTGGCCAAATCATATTCTTCTGTGTTTTAACCTAGTACATTTATTATTTTTCAGGAACCACTGAACGTTCCGTTGATTATACTCTGGTATTATTGATTTTTTTTAACTTTCTAATATATATATAAAAAAGTTTTATTTGTTTTGTTTGTGTGTTTATTTTTTGTTATATATATATATATATATATATAATATATATATATAAGATCAAAAGAAATTTTCGCAGATTTCATGTATATCTCTTATCTACGTTTAAATAACCTTAGAAATTATAAATTATTGTTTTGGACTATATATGAAAAATACGTTTGAAACTACGATGCCAAAGGTCTTAATATTTTTGATTAAAACTGACTTTACAAGTATATTTCAATTAAAGTACATTTCAAGTTCCGTTTAAACAATACAATACACATATTGTTAAGTAAAATGTTTTTATAACTTTTTATCACATAGTTCAATTGCCAAACAGTTTAAAATATTAATCTTCTTTTTTATTATAAAAGCACGCATCAAAACTTATGTTGAAATATTTCTTTGTTTCAGGACCGTCCATACTTTTTGTCTTTCCCCCAGACCGAATACGTAACGTGCGTTCAAAATCAGCCGTGTAATTTTAGTGTGTCAGCAAGCACTACAAATTGTAGGTAATAATTTTTTTCTTAAATTCATTAATTTTAAAAATGTCATTTTCTTATCACATATTGTCTGGTCTCACCGTTTGTTTCAAAAAAACTTTTTAACTCAGCTGAGTAGATATCTCAAATGAGCTTTATTTTAAGCCTTAACTCAAAAACTATGTTGTGAGGAAGAAGAGTCAATATGAACGGCTACACATTTTATTTGTGATTTACAGAAGAAAGAAATTTCAGCTGCAATGAAAGCAATAACTGGTAAAATAAATATGAAAAGTAGAGTAAATAAATTTCCAAAACCAAAACTAAAACCAATATGAAAGTTATTGTATGTCCCAATTGCCTGTTTTCAAAACATTGTGATATACTTTTCAAAAATTCCTTTGTGTCCAAACTACATGCATCCAACATTCCAAGGATTTTTTTTTTACAAGCAATGCTTCTGGGGGTAATTTTGTAATTTTGGCGAAGGAGAGGAATGAGAAAAAAGACGCAGTAGGGTTGGATTTTAAATAACTCAAAATTTGAAAGTTCACCTATTTCACCTGCATAATATAATTATTTATCGTTGATAAGTAATGTGACTAATAAATATTGATTACTTGAGTCTCGACATTGATGCTCAGCTGATGATATTAAATTCAGCCAGTAGTTCTAATATCAATTTAATGTTTGATTATTCTATCATTATTACAATTAGGAGTATTATCAAAATCGAAAATGCGCCAAATAGCGAAGAGAATGTCACAATTCACTACAACAAGAAAACAGTCGGGATGACTGAGGCAATATCAGGTGATGTTAAGGTGCTCCCAAGGCGGTTAGGAAGGAGACATATATGTTTAAGGGCAATCGACTGGTGAGTTTAAATTAAAATAAATTCAAATAAACATTTTACTTTTTTTGACCCGGTCCATTTTAATTCCGCATAAATACACGAATAATAATAATTATAATTATCACCGTTATTCATGTTCAAAACAGAGGAACGGCTTCTTACCCAAATGAATGGCATAATTTAAATTGTACAAGACATATTGTAAGCCTTATTAAAATGTACAAACAATTGCACAAACATAAGGATACTGAAAAATATCACACAGACACAACAAAAGTTTACTTTTATTAAATCTTTTTATTGTTAGTAAAACGTTTACTCAGAAGTGTTTCTTCGTCACGGTAGTAAAAGCAAGTAAGTATAAGTGTGGTGATTTTTTACATCAACAATAATAGAAACAAGTCAAGTCTTTTCTATATAAACTACTTTAAAATGTTTACTTTCCCTTGTTTTGTTTATCATTAAAAAGGGTAAACTAACCTTTTCCATGAGCTGATCAAATTTGTCATATTTCCATCGACAATAAGAATGTCTGTATCACAGCTTAGAATTGTAAAATATGATTGACTATTTAAAAAAATACATTGATTAATGTTTTGGTTTTGAAGATCCGTGCGAGTCTTCTCCTTGCTTACACAGTGGATACTGCTTGGTTTTGAATGCGAAGCCAGGGTTTACCTGTTCTTGTTCTCGTGGTTACACTGGGAAGTTATGTGAAATAAGTAAGACAAAGAAATTTGCAGAGGAAAATGAAACAATGTAGCTGTTTAGTTTTAAGTAACTTATTCAGCATTATTTATGACGAATATTTGCCACGAACCCTTGTTTACTCGTAATTCATAGAGATCATGCCCTGTACGTCCAGTGACACGTGCCACGATGGTTCAACCTGTGATCCTGTTGGTTCAGAATCGTTCTTTAGATGCGTCTGTCCTCCTGGGAGAACCGGAGTTAGATGTGATGTCGATGCTGGTAACTATTAAAATTATATTATAAGTATTGATCGGATCCTGAATATAAATTCATAATCATGGTTTACTAAAAGCTCATATTAGCAATGTTTTATAACATTTTCAAATTTTGGTTTCAGGATATCAAGAGAAGTGCAGCTATTCATCACTTTGCAGAAACAACGCTGCTTGTCACTCAAAGAGCCAAACCTTGTCATGTATATGTCGAATAGGATTCAAGGGAAACAACTGCTCAGAGAGTATTTATCTATAGATTTTTTTTCTCAGTTTAATTCACGAGCGGTACCTTACAAACTCTAACGTCTGATTAAAAAAGACAGAAAGATACAAAGTTGGTGATACTATACATTGTACGTCTCTCTGAAGTAACAGCGTCTTTAGTTTGAAAGTAGTTACAAATACATATGTCACCTTTTCTAAACAGTAGATTCATACAACTATTAAAAGGAATAGTTCGAGTACTGTAGAATAATATGATTTTATTGGGGCTAATTTTCATGGAGTATATATATTTCAAAAGTTCGTTGAGATACGATTGCGTTGATTTCCCTGTTAGTAAAATGAATAAAGACTGTGTTTCATATGTCGCTGGAAAAGTTCATTCTTGGATTTGGGATGCCCACAAACATATATGAGAACAATATAGCCCAATGCGCCACCGAATACGCCACAGTAGCTAAAAAAATATTGTTGCAGTTTATACATATATTAAACGTTGTCACATACCTTTTACATCAAAAATAAAAAATAATAATCTTTTCAAAACGCCTCATTGTTGACTGGGATTTAATAGTAAACTTTATTATAAACGTATTATTTGTCATTTTAAAGTAATTGTTACATGGGAATAATGAAAACGCCTTTTATATGACGCTTAAGGAAGAAATCACACGGTAAAAATTCATTGAAATTTCGTCTTCTAAACAACTCTGAATTTCCTCGGAAAGGAAATCGTGTCTCATTTATTGAGGAACAACAAAAACGTTTGTCGATTTTTTTGTGATTTTGCAGGAACTTGTTGAATAATAATAATAATAATAATAAGCAATTAAAATAAATGCAATAATTAAAAGAACAAACACTTGCTGAGATGATTGTTTTTAGGGACAAGACAACACAAACATCACAGCTACTAAGTAAGGCACATCGGTATACAACAGTCAGCCTTCGGCTCGTGCACTATGCATCAAATCCTAACAACTTTTTAGACTTAGTACAAGCACAACACAACATTATGATATAAGTATTACTGATATTTCTTTTCTTGTTACAGAGGCCAACGAGAATCTGCGAAACGCAATGAAAACCGGGGTAACACGTTTTTCCTAAACGTTGTAACCGTAGTAATTTTCATAACAAAACTTTGGAGTCGAAGTATACTCATTTAATTTCATTAAAACCTTGTATGATAAGCTCAAGTAACAAGTTTCGATTGTGGTTTTTAAACCATTAGAGGAACAAAATTTGCATATTAACAATTCCATGCTTCATTAACTATTTTAATTTATAGAATTACAAGTATGAGAAGAGTATTGAGTCCTTGTAGCTTAATTGCATGGTTGTTATTTAAACTTTAGGCAAGGTTTGCAGATGTTGCTATCCCGAAGTCAATCATATGTTATGTTGATTTCCCATGCCTTATTCCTTTTACTCTTACCAAAAGCATCTATAACAAGTGAGTGGATAAATGTTTGAAAAAAGATTATATTACCTAAGATTATGGCTGAAGTTACGAGTTCTTAGTGATTTGATTTATGTAATTTCATTTCCTTGTATCATAGGCCTCAGGTTGCTTTAGGCTATTCTGATCCATCTCTACAAATCACAAAATTGAAACTAGAAAACACAGTATCTGCTGAAGGTATTACACATGGGGTAATGGGTGTCGTAAAGAAATCCCTTGGATCCTCCAGTATCTGTTTAGATACTCTTGACAAAACCTGGTAAATGTCTTTCATTGATTTACTAGGTTAAATGTTACAATATGAATATTCATCAATTTGAAGTTACAGTATCATATGCCTAGTAAACCTTACCCCATTTTCCCCTTTTTTATACAAAGAATTTTATATCCATTCTAATGTTTGTTTTCAACAAACTTCTTTACATTTAAAGGCAAGCGTGGATTGAGGATGAGATATGTTTTCAAGTGAACGTTATAAATGGTGAGGCATTTTTAATTTTCCCAAATGTTCAATTTGAACTTTGCACACGCATATGTCTTAACCATGGATATAGTTTTAATTTTTTTTTTTTAGGAAGCTATTACAAACATTTAACAGTAAGTAATTAGTCATAAAACAGGCTATATAGCAAACAAATTATCCCCTTTGTCAGCTTGTATTGATATGCTTCGATAGAAATAACAAGTTTATACTTTGTTTTAGGATGTGCCTCATTTCGTACAGCCAACATTTGAGACTGATAGCTTATTTCAATGTTTGGTTAAAAATTATTGTCACCTTAATCTATGGGCCGTAAACGACTTCAGAAAACAAAGCTGGTAACTTCTTTCTTATCTGTCCAATTTTTGTTGATACATTTAAATTACTTTATATGAAGATATTGCAATTTCATCTGTTTTATTTCAGCCCAGTTTTGAAATCTGAGAGCGTTAGTAATTTGGAGATATTTGTTATGCCACCTCTAAACCAAACCATGCCACAATGCATATATGATATTTCATTCAAAGCGGACATGCACACCAATGCTACCATGTGTTTTTACTTGGAGGGGTATACAATCTTTACGTTTTTGTAAATAAAACATTTCATCATTTCTATTTTTGTATAAATATCGAATTTGTGAATAACGTCTATAATTTTTTTAATCCAGATTTTTATACTTGTACCAATTATTCTCTTTTACCATGTCATTTGAGTCCATCATGTGACCTATTGTTATTATTTTCCGTCGTCCGTCGTCGTCGTACATTAATAATTTGCAATTTTAGTAGAGGAATTTATTGTCTGTTCCCTGGGGATGGGTGTTGGGGCTAATTAAGACATGTTTACTCGACATCTTTAGTTCTTCTGTTAACAAAGTGCATTTTTAGAAGTAGCATAAAACTCTTTTCAAGATATTCCATTGATGAAAACATATAAAAGCAAACAGTAAACAAATTATGGGAAAATGATCTCCACTCAGTAGTCCTGCACTATTTCAATATCCAGTCATGAACTCTTATTGAAGTTTTTCACTAAAATTATCGATTAATTGTGTCAAGATTTCAGGGGGAAGGGGAGCCATTACCATATTTTAATTTTTTGGCCCCTTGAACTAAGGCTAAGACTCCAGTATGAGGCTTGATTAAATGCATACGAAATTTATTGTGTATGGTATTCAGGTGACACTTCAGGTCTGTAAGCTTCTTGTTATCATTTCACTTTTTATTTTTATCAAAAAATGACAAATTTATTGTTTTGAGGAATTTACAAATATGAGTGATTTTTTGGAATTACTGAATACAGGGTTATTTTCGCCCCGAGTAATTTTCACCCTTCTACACTTGCAAACAGTTTCTCCCCGTCTCGAATTCGCCCAGACGCAGTTGTGTTTAAAGAGAGATAATTTGAGACCTTTGAAATTGCTTAGTCTTAAATTCGCCCGCTGACAACAAGGGTGAAAGGGGCGAAAATAAAACAGGGGCGAATATTTCCTGGTACAAAGCATTCATAATGAAAAATTACTTGAGGCTATTTTGAACATGCATTGTGCGAGTCTTTTGAAAAATAAAAAGTACCACGAAAACATTGTCTACTAAGGTAAACACCCCGAAACGTTATATCAAATTGTAAGCCGATGATGTGCTTACTATGAAGTAATTACCTAATGTTTATACAGGTTTTAATGATCGTTGTTTCTAAACAATGAGTTTTAAATAAACTTTCACATACTAACTCATAGAATTTCTTAATTTCATAAATGAGTAATACAAAGTTTCTGTTTTTATCAACTTCTTTTTAAAAACACCCTGTTTAACATCTTAGTATAGGTATGTACAGTAAATATGTTGAATAAATGTAATGTGAAATAAACATTTTACTTTATCGAATAGATTCAACAAAAATATTTTTTTCTATTTTCTATCATGAAAATTTGCATTTTAAATATATTTTTTGGCAATTTTTTTTTAGAGATGAAGGTGTAAAACTGGAGAGAAGATGTTATACAGTCGAGATATCGAATTCAATCAGTAAGCTTTGGAAATTTTAAGATTAAACAATCAATATTTTTGCACCATTCACAGAGTATAATTTTAAGATAAAATTATCCTTCAGAAAAAGGCTCATGCGCAGGTGGATTGTGTTTAAATGGTGGATTCTGTGACGGTCATACATCGATCAAAACCTGTTTGTGTCCTCTTGGATTTTCTGGTGAAAACTGCAGAACTGGTGATTAGATCAATGTTTCTTTTACATTTACTAAAGAAATATCATGCGCAATCTTTATTTTAATTATTATATTTAAACAACCCTCTACATTAAACGTGTTACATGTGCGTTAAATAATAAATTCCTCTGTATTTCTAGAACATGGCATTCAACACGCAGTCAGTCAACATGCTATTCATAACGCAAGTTTTTGGTTTTTTTACTTCACATGTCTTAATTGTTCTTTAAATGATTTGTAAATAATAAACGTTTTAACCGTTATCTTATATTTTGACATATAATTGTCATTTTCAATGATTTCTCTCTGAAATAGATTCAATATTTATAATCAAATAACATTCAGATAACGCATTTCATTCCCATTTCGTCAAAGCTATTACATTATTTTAACTGTTTTTTTTAGGTCACTTGAGTCACTCAAATGACTTGTGGCAATTTGGTTTTCGTCCGTCGTCGTGTATCGTGCGTCGTCCGTCGTGCGTTAACATTTTCACATTTTTAACATCTTCTTGAAAACTACAAGGCCAATTATTATCATTTTTGGTTTGAAGTATCTCTTGGATAAGAGAAATATAAATTGTGAAATTTATGACCATACCACTCCTGAGGCGTCATGGCGGGGCCAAATCAGCAAAAAAGGGCCAAACTTTCACAAATCTTCTCTACTCTCACACATGTTGGAAAAACTAAATGCATGATTATGATGTCCATGAAGCCCTCTACCAAAAGTGTGAATTTCATGGCCCCTGTGTCAGGAGTTCAGGCCATAGGGTGTGGCCAATATGACCATATGGTGAAAATGTATTTAATCTTAGAAAATTTACTTCTCTACTCTTTTATATATTTGAGATAAACTAAATGCATGGTTATGATATTCATGAAGCCTTCTACCTAAATTTTGAAATTAATGGCCCCTGTATCGAAGGTTCAGGCCCTAGGGCGGGGCCAATATGGTCATATAGTAAAAAATATTAAATCTTAGAATATCTTCTTCTCTCTATCCACAGCAGTGGAAGATAAACTAAATGCATGTTTATTATAGTCTTGAAGCTTTTCACCAAAATTGCGAAATTCATTGCCCCTGTGTCGGGGGTTCAGGTCCTAGGACGGGGCTAATATTGCCATATAGTGAAATTGTATTTAATATTAGAAAATTTTCTTCTCTTCATCCACAGCAAAGGTAGATAAACTTAATAAATGGTAATGATATTCATGAAATTCTCTACCTAAATTGTGAAAGTAATGACCCTGGGTCAGGGGTTCAGGACCCTTGGGTAGGGCCATTATGGCCACATAGTCAAAATGAATTGATTTTATAATATTTTCTTCTGTACTTTCAATGTCGTGGAAGATAAACTAAATGCATTGTTACTATGTACATAGTGTACTGTTCTTAAATTGTGAAATTCATTGCCCATGGGCCAGGGTTTGAGGCTTTTAATTTGATTGGGGAGGGGGGGGGGGGACAAATGTGGCCGTAAAATGAACGTATAAATTTTTTTAGGTCACTTGAGTCACTCAGGTAATATTTTATTTTATGAATAAATGTTTTTTTTTTAAACATTAAATTCAGATTAGGGTTTTGACTCAAAAATAAAGCTTAAAATGCAAAAATGAGACCCTCTGACAGATCAATCTAAGCGCTATGATACTCAGGTGACCGTCAAGGCCTGTAGGTCTCTTGTTTATCAGAAAGTTAGGAAAAAATGCTGGAAAAAATCAAAATGTTTGAATAAACGTATAATATTTCAAAAAATCGTTCAGGAAATTGCATAAAATAAAAATGGTTTTTTTTTTAAATGCAGCCTTTATTGGGAAATATGCTATTGCCAAAACAAGTCATTTGTCCGCTGAACGAAAAGTGCAATGTGCAATTGTTATTGTTAACAAGAAAATGGTGAGTTTTTTAATGGTGTGATATTGTATATGTTTATATATGGTAACGTATACTAATTCATTATGATGTAATGTAGATCAAGATATATTTAGTATTGTTAGTAATGTAGAGTTTCCATTAAGAGTTGCACTATAATATCGTTTAAAAAACATTGATGACCAAATATTTGTAAAGCTGGTATATATTATATAAATAGTGCCTGTTTGGGAGGGTAACATTTGGTAACCGACGCGAAGCGGAGGTTGACAATGGTTTTCTCGGGGTGTCAATTTCAACTGTTACCCTCCCAAACTGACACTATTTATTTTATTATACTTAACGTCTTAATTTTAGAGAAAATTTTACTGCTTTTATATAGAAATGACGTAAATGACGTGAATTCTTCGGCGAACCGTACGCGTATCATTTACGCGCATGTAACAATTCGTTGTGTTACCTGTTGCCAAGTGTGTTGCTAACGCTGAGGGTAATAGAACGGATTATCAACTGCGTCTAAACCAATCAGATTCCAGTATTTAACATGAAAGTATAATAATCCATTATGTTAACATTTTACAGGTTCAAAATTGATGTTAAAGTTGACCCTTCTAGTATTGAGATAAAGGAAAAGGAGGAAGTACGAGTATCAGAGGACTTCCTTGTCACTCTAACATTAGTTCACAAACACACTGGCTCCCATCAACTGTGTTTGAATTTATCCTCAGAAATCCATAGGTAATTTTTAAATGTGTATAAATTCAAAAAAATTTGCCCTCTCCAGTTCCCAATCATTAATTCAGCACAGAACACTTTAACCGCACTTCTAGCTTATAAGTGATGTCCTAATCTACCTTAACGTCCTTGTACAGAAAGAATCCTTGAGTTTTTAGAGTGTAATGATTCTTTGAAAAAACAATAAACTCATACTGCTGTTGTATCATTGATAAAAACGAGTTCAACAGAATAAAAAAAACCAACTTACATACCAGCCGTTTTAAGCTTTAAAAATCAGGCAGAAGAAACATTCAATAATTCAATAAAGAAGACAATAGACTTGGTGAATCGCTAAATCAAAGATCCTTGACACCTCTAATGTTACATTTTCGTTTATTTTAGCTTGGTAACGGACGGGTTTTGCTGTGATATTTTCACAAAGGAAACAGGTTGAATTTCCTTAACATTGTGCGACTTAATCATAGAAACGATTAAAATAAATTTACAGATACCAACTTTTTATTTATTTTTCATAAAATATCACAAAAATCATTGTCTTTTATAGATAACCAAACAAAGGAAGAGACAGAACAGGTAGTCAATATGTACATGTTAAAGATGCCATGCATTGCACCAATAACAGGATATTTTCTTCTAAAGATTGAAAATTATATTATATTTAATATAACTCGACTGATTATCTTCCTTTTTCACTAGCTTTTTATTCCCCCATCACCAACAAACACAACAGCATTTTCCTGTTCCCCGGGATTGGAGTGTCACATGATACTCTATCTAAAACGAGGCTACTATAATCTATGGTAACAAAAACGTTATCTTTAAAAGAATTTGTTAAATCAATTTCAATATCATGTACATTGGATGTTTGTCAATTACAAATTTATTGTGATTAAAAAATTTTTAAAACTTAAAGTACCATTTGATATATTCAGGATAATACTGAACAAATCATTCAATTTTCTAAAATTATCATAACTTGCATTTTAATTCAATCATATCTTTATCTTGTTTTCTTATATTTTTTTCTCTTTGTGAGACAAAGCATGTCATCTATGATGATTTTCCAATCAAATTACTAAATATTTTTGTTAAAATAATATTTATATTTTAAATTCTGATGCAATAGAGGTATGTATTTCTAAATTTTTATTTCAAAAGCGTTTTCATATTCCCCACTCTCTCACCCTCTGTTTTCTTTAGTCCCGAGGTCTCCGTTATCCCTTCTGTCGGAGCCTCTGTTCACGTCTTCAATAATTCGGACTGCGATGTTTGTTCCGTGGATGTTCTGATTAAATTGTCCCTGTCCCATCCTGACCAGAGGCTGCAACAGTGTCTACAGGCGACGGACTACGACTTTGGGTAAACATTAAAGGAATAAGGAATCATTCTTTGAGTATTATGAGGTGATCAAATATGGTCGGGGGGATCAAATCTCGAAGGCCTTTTGATAGATTTGATCACGCCCGACCGTATTTGATTACCTCATTATATTTAAATAATGATTCCTTATCACTTATGTATTTTTCAGCAATTGTACGATTTTATATTACAATAGTCATTGATGAAATGTATTTGACTATATGTTATATAAACGATTCGTAGAATTATCACAGACAAATGTAAATATTATTACTTATAACAAATCTATACAAAAATTTAAAATCACACATTCATGAAAACAATCGAAATGATCAATCTTTTGAGCTAAAATCTTGTTTTAACAATCGCTAAGGGAAATTCATTACCGGACTACATGATTGTGTATTTATGTGTTCTTAATCAACTTCAATTAAACAGGTCCACGGAGAGACGATGTTACTTTTTGGAAAACATTCAGCACAGTGAGTACTGAACAAAGATATTTTATCAAATTAACTTTTTTGTCGTAAACGGATTAATTCATTAGGTAATCAAAATAAATAAATAAATAAATAAATGTAATTTCCTTGACCAGCTTTCCCCTGAATGACCACATCAATGCGGCATTAGTTCAAGAATATAATAACAACGAACGCATCCCTAGAATGTGAAAAACCTGTGTTTCTACGTAATCGGACAACTGTATATCTTATTTTGAATGTGTTAAATGTAGCTTTATATAGTAATGCATATCTTTTATCTTTAGCAAAATTACCAACTAGCTACTACAGATGAATTATGAATATAATTATGTTATTTTAGGAAGCACTAATTAATTCTGATGAATACTATATATTATTTTATATTTTATTTTATTTTTAATATCAGATACATGTAAATTAATAAATATATTAATTAGTTAACATATCCTTTTTTAATTTTTTGTTGACATTTTGTTTACCCTAAATAATTTAGTCAATATAGCCTAAAATATAGTCAATTTTTATGTGTACCTGTTTATATTAAAACAAATGAATTTTCTATCTTTGTTGGAAATTTTTGACAAATTCATCATTACAATACTTATAAGAACTCTGTAAACATTTTGGATTTTTAAAAACTGATACTTATCATATATCATGATGATTTGTTGATTTCTTGATGAAATTTATTAAGATATTTAACTTCTGTAAATTCGTTTACTTTTTTATGACATAAATAAAACTAATTTAGCTAACCTTTTTTAAAGGTTGCATATTTGCTCAATCTATTATGCATGATTCTTTCAAGGTTGGCTTAACCCAGGAGGATTTCTGTGCTTTTGATTTAAGTTCTATATCTAGTATGCATATCCCACCTTCCTTTTCTATCTAACTAAATGGATTTAGCATTCCAAATGAAATTAAAATTGGCCTTTTAGATATTTTAAATAAACTCATCCTATATATAGAGAATAGATGCAATATGTAAAGTTATTTTGCTTAATTATTAACATGATTTGCCGAAACAATTTTTTTTATAAGAGGTAAAAAGGTTTTCCACATTATTGTTCGTTGATATCCAATTACTTTGTTATTTTATCCCAATGATCAATAAACTCCTAAACAAAGCACTACATTATTTATAACATTCCTCCCTCTATAATTATAGGTTGGGTTTTCATTCACCTTCGAGTACACATTAAATTTTCCTCAAATGTGTTTTTGATTACGCAAAATTGAAAAATAATTCGTGATCATTAAAATTAGAGGTGTTTTATTGTTTTTAAGTTAATATAATCCTTTCTGCATATTGTAGATATTTAATTTCTTAAGACATACCGGTTTAATCGAAACGAAAGCCGTTGATTTTATCATTGTTCTTGGTTCAAAGCTAATATTTTTGCTGTAAGGATGAACCGATCTTCATTATAACGATCTTTCACTGAGAATGAAACAAGAAACAACTTTCACTTTATGTACATTTATTTACAACAACACAATTTAAAGTACACATGATGATATTATCTTTTGTCTTGCAATTTATTTTATACGATATTAATTTTCACAAAAAAATAATTATAATACTTACACGCAAGGAAAATGAATGGTATGCAACAGTCTATGAGTACTTATTTACGTTTTAATGATGTGTCTGGACGCCATTTCATAATAATACACTTTTGATCAATTACAAGAATATAAAAAGCAATAATTTAATAGTTTTCACAACACATGACAATTTAAAAGATTTAAGTTCCCTTAACGTACGTTAGGTAATAGCACATGATGCTTTCGTAGTATTTTTTAACTTCAGATGTACAATCTTCATTTCAATCTTATTTTGAAACGGTGGATACGTTTTCACATTCTAAGTACTTTTGCCTGGTACTTATTTGAAAGTCCGATCCTGATGATTTACTGCTCGTAGCTCGGGACAACCGTTGCCATGGGTTACATTGCAATATTTCCTTGAAACCTTGTCTAAACATACTAGACGTTAAAACATAAAGAAAGAAATTGATAGCATAATTGATCTGCTCCAAAATCTGTGAAACCTCCTTAAAGACAAGGAAACCCAAAGCATTGCTTCCAAACGCATTGACCCTGAGGAAAAAAGCACTCATGTGAAGTGCTGTCACGGGAGATATCAGAAGAATGTAGGCAACCATGACCCCGACCAACATAATAGTCGTTCTGTTGGTGTCGTGGGAAGTGGCCTTTCTGGCCGATTTTCCTACCATTGACTTCCGCTTTTGACCGTGTCTTGTCAATTTCAATGCAATCATAGGTGTCATGGTGATAAGAAAACACATTGGAATTAAAGAGTAAATAGACAGGCCCCCTAACAGGAAGGCACCAAAGCGGCTAACTTCGTTTGGGTCGCTTTTATCATAAACATCTGGGTGGCATATCCCTTTTGATGTTATTTGGGAAGCGTAGCTCCATACTGAAGTGTACGTAAAAATGAAGATGTACACTGCCAGTATAAGACCAACTGCAACGCGCTTTGTACAAATCATTTTTGCTTTCAATGGAAACCATACAGCCACAAATCTCTCCCAGCATATGAATACGAGAAACCATGAAGAAGACATTTTGGCAGTTTTGAAAATAACGAAGAAAGCCTTGCATCCAACGTTCGACAGGGCCCGTAAATCTGTTTGGAATAAGGTCAGGATGAAGTTTTTGTTGAACGGCTGTGTGAGTAGAAGGACGGAATCGGACAGAGCTAGAGCTATCAGAAAGATCCTGGAGGTCAGGTGTGTGTACCTCTTGGTCTGCATGATGATAATGGTTAAGGTGTTTCCGGTCAACCCAAGTACCAGTAACAGAGGTAGCAGAAAGTAGTTGATGTAGGACAGGACATCTATCGCCGTTCTCAGGGTTTCTGCTGTCTCGCTGGAGGTTGAATTACCACAAAGTTCATCGCTGCAGTTCCCCAACAAAGTCATCTCCGTCGTCTGTAGTGTTTGTGGAAAAGCTGAAGACATTCTCTAAAATAAACGTTACAATTTGAAGTATTATAGAAATACAAATCGGAATGGAAAGGTACCATTATAATAAATAGTATTCAAAATAATTTTTTAATTTTATTACCTATTTATCTGCAAAATTGATACTTGAATATCGGTTAACTGTATATACTAAAATTCGATGGTCTCATATAGTCATCATTTCCTTATTTGATGCTTAGTAATAATTAAAGAAGCAAGACAACCCTTAAATAGTTGCAACGCAGCCATGCTAGCAAAGGCTTAGAAGAGAAGTATGTATTGATTCAAATCGCAATAGTTTTTCACGTTTATTTTCTGTTTTTTATTCCCTCTTATGTGGAGACAGTTAAGAGCGATTTTGATTACCTAATTAAGAAAAACCTGACTTTACGTATATCATCAAATTCATGCATGTTTTAAAGTGCAAATTAGTTAAGGAAAGAGTGGGTGACGATAAACGTTAAACAATTTTTTTTCAGAATACCGATTAATGTCCAAAAATTTATTAAGCATATTTGTAGAAAATCTAAAATAATAAGAGATCGACGAAGAAGCAGGTGGTTTGATTTAGAGCGGTACAGTTAATTATAAGGTCTTGATTTACCTGACTTGATATCAGCATTAACTCCGTGTAATGGATTGTCAAGCATCAAGAGATCATTTAATTACATTCTATCAAGAAGTCATCATCAGCATCAATATTGATAAGGAGGTAATGGCACTCCAATATTGTGTTCCTAAAGTATGCACATGTTTGCCATTGGAACCGTGAAATTGGTTAAGCCTGGGGGATTGGGAATGGTAATAATATGATGTTTTTTATATGTTTCTTTATAAATAATGTTTATGATTACGTATTTTAGATGTAAATAAAAGTACATCTTGTTGGATGTACATTTGTAAATATCAAGTGTTAAAAAAACCATTGGTGAAAATAATCTCAAAGATCGTTACATACAATAATGGCAAAGTAAAATACAATAATTATCAACAGGTCAAATAAATGCCTAAGGTACATTCAAAAATGAAGTAAGTTTTGAGAATATCTAGTTATTTTTCTCTCGACATATTAGAACATTATCATTCAAAAAATACTCTCTCTCTCTCTCTCTCTCTCTCTCTCTCTCTCTCTCTCTCTCTCTGAAACTTGAGAACGGTGTGTAATTCCTAATAATTAGTGAACATAAATATATTTTTATAATAAAGGTCAATTAACTGACGTATTTCAGTATGTACTAGAGTGCATTTTTATTCAGAATGTTGCAAAAATATTTCCTAAAAGATATTGTATCAGGTCAAATCTTTACAAATTTTCAGAATAAATGCGGACTATAGTGCACTAATTAGGGTGTGTAATGCGCCTAAAAATGAAGTCTACAACCTGGTTAAATGATTTCTGATACTAGTATATAAAATTATTGCTGTTTGAAAACAAATTAAAATAGTTAAGATATACTAGTACGAGCAATGAACTAGTTCATTTTTCAAAAGAAATACATTACCTGTAATTGGATACCGATGATTTTATGGTCCTGATGTTTATTTCAAATGATGAAGAATAAAAGTACAGAACGCTTTTCAGGTCCTTTTTGAAAAGCAAACGGCATATTTTTACTTATCTAGGAAAATTTATTTATATATTTAATAAGCAAAAAATATGTTCAATAATACTCTGATTTCACAAAGGTTAATTTAATGATTTTTAACTATAACTTCACGAGTATTATAACTTTAGTAGTATTTAAACTCTACGAAGAGAAATACGTAATGAATGAATGAATAAAATTAAATTTCTGCACATAGCTAATTTAGTTTCTGTTTAGCATTTCTGGACTTTGATAAATTAGCTCCATGAAACTATGATATCCTCCCACCCAATATTGATAACTGTTTATCTGTTGTTATAATGTAATGAATTATATAAGCTTAGGTCAATAAATAAGTCGAAGGCCCTTTCTCCAGTTGATTAAATATGACTTACACCCATAATAAAACTAAAACAAAGAATAAACAAAGCAAAAAAGTATCTCTAATGATGAAACTATTTAAAACTTTCAGATTCTCGAATGGCAATTTGTGATAGATAACAGGAAAAAGTTCGGGTTTTTTTTAATGTTGTTGTAAAAATTAAATATCAATTTGCACACTATGTTCAATGAGTAATTTCACAAAATATTTCATGATTTCTTTGAAAAAAAAGGGAAATTTTTTAAAGTTTTACACAACATAGAAGGAAATGATTGAACCATTTGCCGGATAATTATGCAATTTCCTAAAAAATCGTATACTATGATAGATTATTGATGAATTAAAATTTTCAATGCTTTTGTCAATGATGAATCTCAATAGAGATGTTTAAAATCTTCATGAAATAAACTCCTTAGGAAAATTGATACCAAACTGTCGAGGAAATAATTTTTCTAAAGGATATGTAGAAATCATACAAGAACCAGCTGTATTTTACATCCTATTGGGATCTATACATGTATCTGATTAGATCGGAACAAAAATTATGAAAAACTGCCCTCCCAAATAAAATTCCTGATCGGAATTGTTTTTATCTTATATGAATTAAAATTCAAGAAGAAAGACGTCCCTTTATGTGTTCTGTATATCCGATTAAAAAAGTTATAAAATCTAAATTGTAAACTTTGCTTTACCCTAATGCAAAAATACAACTTTGCCACATGCGTGTTAATGTATAATTATTAAACGTACATGTGAAATAAAAAACTTGTAAAATAAAAAGCAACAAATGCATGTTATCCTTAATACGGAAAATTGGAATGAATTTTTATGATTGTAAAAAAACCCAAAACCATACAGTTTAAAAAGTTGAAGTTATTAATTATTGTGAGGTGTGGGGGGTTGTTCTTTTTTCTTTTATTTTGCATCTCTTTTTCATGTCTTTATTAATGTCTTTGTAATGTCTTTTTAAGGGGGTGAGGATTTGTTATGAAGAAAAAATTGTAATCAAAGATATTTAAATATTGGGTCGATTGTTGATTAATTTGAAACTTTCTCCAAGGAACTCAAAACGGGTTTTTGTTCATAATTTTTCATTGCTAACTTTTTTAAAAGTGTATCTAAATATATTTGTTATACCAATTAGATTTTTCGCATGACATGCTTTTCATTTTCTGCTAGTTTCCAAATGATTAAATCGCATACACATTCATTGATTTATTTTTTTAAAATAATGCATTCAGTTTTAAATATGAAGATAAAAGATTAACTAGGAAGGAAGCCCTCTCGCATTCCGGCACAAATTAGAAATTTACCTTTACTGAGATCCGATGTGTCTCCAATTTCAGATGTTAAAATGAAATAAATATCGTTGATGCTCTGGAAAAAAAAACAACAAAACAAACAAGAATCACTGATAGTCTTTGATCCTAAAAAACCAATCAAGCTTAAGTAAAGTTAATTATTTTAATCTTATTGACAATGGCAATGAGGCTTGTGAGAACAGAGTATGTAGTTGTAAGTTCAATAAATGTCCTACCTTGATTACAGGTGAGCGGGAAGTCTGCCAGTGTCAGCAAGGGAAAACCTTTATATACAGCCGACTGGCTGGTTCGATGAATTTATTACATAACAATATGAGCTTCAATTTTCATGTCGGGAATTTTTATTGCAAAGTTAACTACATGTACTTAAATGACAAAAAAGATTATGTTTACCAAACCTCTGTTAGTAATGTTTTTGTGGTAAAAGCTATAGATCCTATAGAAGCAAAATTACATTATTGTCGTTCAGTACAAAACTTGGTTAGCCAGATATTCCTTAGTACATAAATACGTATTTGTTCTGATATTTTTTTTCACCATTTTTAATACATATCAGGAAACGGTTTTTATTTTAAACTTATGTTATACGATATAACATAACTTTGGGCAGTATTATAAGTATTTGTTATCCAAATGATAGCATCTTTAGTATCCTATAAAATTTTTTTAAAACAATATCATTCAAATTTATGAGGAATAAATAACGACATATACATGTAGTTGTTGCC
>WFKH01006014.1:63837462-63863419 GCA_016163765.1 Magallana hongkongensis | reverse complement strand
ATATATATATATATATATCGACAAACTTAACAAACATTAACCGCCACGAACATTTCACAGGTACTCTATGGTAAGATAGTAAGACCCATGATCAACTGTCACCATTTTGATAGAATATTCTTTCAATTCTAAATTTGTTAGTTAAGTTAAATCCTTCTCCACGCCATAAAGCGTATAGGGCCGGTGCTTGTACTAAATTTCAAGTTAAACAATTGGACAAGTCTTCACACTGTTTGATTCATGTATTTGGTGTTTGGATAAAAAATTAGCTAAAGCTTAGACAATTAACACCAACATAATTATGTTCTAATATTAAAAATGTGCATTTAAGAAAAATATTGAGCATAATTTTTCTTGCACCCCTCACTCTAAATTGGACAAGGGAGGTCTACCGGGGAAAAGGACGAGAAAGTTGGCGGGAAATTATGACGCAGTGTAAAGGACGTCATTCATTGGTCGGTCCCAGGGTTAGTTATACATGTACAACACAGGTCTACACCCACTTTCCTTCATATAAGGGGTACATCTGCCCTCATCTATATAATTATTATATCACAGCGTTTATTACAATGAACTTGTTTTTATGTTAAATGGTAATGTGTTAAGCAGGCGTATAGTAACGGTTGACAACAACAGATAATGAATCTGCAATTGTTACAATCCCTGTACCTTTTATTAATTAGTAGATGAGAACGTCCACTCTTTCTGTCAAACTGACAGCCTGATGCTGTGATAAACACAAAAGAACTTTTTGTCATACAAGATTGAAAGAAATAACAAAACACATACAACATTATCGACCAAAAAACCCAGTTCACTCCAACTGACAAAATTCGAAAAAGTAGGATATTGAGTTTTTAACCTACATTTTTGAATTTAAAATTGCAATATACCTAGTAATTTTATGAGTTTAACGTCAAAGGACATTAATTAGTAAAAGTACAATAAAACATGATAGGCTTCATCTAATTTTTTTTGTTAATTCTACGTTTTTTCGCTGTATCACAATGTGATAAAATATATATCAAGAACCACTTTTTGATTAAGGGTAGATACAATCTATATAGAAAAATATTCTGACAGTGTTTAGTTTAATTGATCCCAACCACTAAGAAGAAGAATGTTAAACAATTGGTGAATATTAATTCTATTTTGATGCCAGGTTTTAAGAAAGATGATTTTATACTCATTAATTATAGTGTGAATTTAAGAGAGATAAGAGAGATACAAAAATAATACGATCCACTGTTCTTTAAGAGCCTTTTGTATGTTCTCCACACATAGATGTTCGGGCTCAGAAGCTGTACTTCCAACACAATTCAAAAGAATGTTTGCTGGAGGCCCACTGTGGCGAGGGAAGTAGAGCTTACATAATGTTCCATCCGGAAATAAATGTATCGCTGTTTAAAGGTAAATTAAAAAACCAACTCGTTCAAGAAACAAGTGAAGACAAATTACCGATACCCTATAATAAATGACGTAACTGATAAAACCAGTCTGATTCCATTTAATGATGTATTAGCGTTAACAATATTGCAGTTTTGTCTGGAGGTTTTTCCAGTACACTGTAGGTAGGAAACAATGATGAATTGGGAACAGTTTTAATGTAGTATATTGACAAAGTCAAAGAGTCAACCTTATTGTCTACCGACATAATGACTGCTCATTTACCATTGATGTATCAGGAATGATCTACATCACAGGCTAACCAATTAACAGCTAATGAACGAAAGCAGTATTATTGTTGATATGGGGTGTGAGCCGTCCAGCGTAATGAGGGGAAAGTCGATGTCTCAATTAGTGACCAGCATTAAGATGCCCTCGACAACACTGTTTTGTATACTATTGTTGATTTCCCTAATTAATATCAACAAATTGTACAGAGCACAAAGATTCTTTCACAGCTTACAGCTAATAGCATGTGTTTATGATTTCCTTTGGAGGTTGATTCTCCATAAATGTCAATTTGCAAAAGAAATTAATATTTCAATTTGAAACCATGATATCCATGGTCCCGCTAATTATCACAAGAATTATGGCTACTGACGGTGAGTATAAGAACTATACCGAACTCTGGACGTTCTCAATTACTGTTACCAGCAGGTAAGGCCAATTCTCCTGTTTTCATTTCAATAATTGAATTTTTTTAGCATAAAGCCATGTCTGGGGGTTTTTTCTGTTGCTATGTATAAATATGCTAATATTCAGAATAATAGAAAAAATAAATTCACAAAATATCTTTGAAAGTTTAGTAATTGTATATATTGTATCTTAAAAAGGGGGAAAATATCTTGACTGTCTTTGACAATGAGCGAATCTACAACTTTAGCCGGTAACTTAAGCGGCCCCAGTAATACCAGCAGTTTTGTTAGAGACGGGCCGCCTAGCTCCTGGACGGTTTACGACGATGTATTGGAGGGACTGGCCTACGTGAACTATGTGTTGCTGCCCACCATGCTGGTCCTGGGAATCGGGGGAAACATCCTCACAATCGTCGTCATGATGTCGCCCAAGTTTCGACAACTCACCTCCCGAATTTACTTGATTTTCCTCGCGTTGTCCGATGTAACTTTGCTCTTAACTCAGCCATTTAATAAAATGTTTGTTATAGAAATGATAGGATCCGATGTCAGGGCTTTATCAGACGTGGGATGTAAAATTTTCTTTTGGTTTTTCCGGACAGGTAAAATGACATCATCATGGTTTGTCGTCTGCTTATGCGTTGAAAGGTTCATAGCGGTTTGGTTTCCATTGAAAGCTAAAATTATTTCTACACAAAAATCTGCAGCATTGCAGATTTTTATGGTATACCTAATCATAGGTTCTTTCAACGGGGCTTGGACAAAAAATTCTAAAATTCCCGCTGATGGCAAATGCCATCCGGACTACTTTGACAAGACCAACAAATACGAGGCGGAAGAATACAAAGCGATGCTGACAGCCGGCTCTAGTCTGTACTCGCTCGTCCCTCTCTGTATACTGGCCACCATCACGCCGCTCATAGTTTTTAAACTAGCCAGGCATCGCCAGCAACGAAAACGACTCGCCACTTCGACCAAAAGCGACAGCTCCCAAGCAGCCAAAACGACCGCCATGTTGATTGGTATCGTGGTTGCCTACTTTACACTGGTCCTACCAATAACGCTTCTACACAACATAGCTTTCTACATGGGCATGAAGTCCTTCGGAGACAACCCCAAGGGATTTCTAATTTTCAGAGACCTCGCTCAGATCCTGGAGCAAATCAATTACGGTATAAATTTCTACCTCTACGTTCTGACCTCAACCCAGTTCCGGGAGCAGTTGAAGTTGTCTGTCACGGAGAACAGGCTGGTCAGGAAGATCAGACAGGTCACCGAGTCATCCAGCGGCAAGACCGCATCAACCAGGGTCTCCAAGGAAACCGCTGACAATCCGGATGTCAGCAACAAAGTTTAGATCAACACAAAAACTGTTATATTAAGACTGAAGATAAAGCAAAGCCATAATGTACTGTGTTTGTAGTATACCAATTTATACCTAATTTGCGGAATGCTTTACCATAGTTATGTTGTTGTTTGTTACTTGCTTATACAATTAAAAATTTCGTGAAAACTTGACTGTATTCGAGCTCAAAGTTCTTGATAAGAGCTATCGAAAGAATCCGCATGTATATTCGTTTTCTATTATGTTTGAATGAAAATCAATATTAAACATTTTAAATGAATCACAGTTGGTTCTTGAAGTCAGATTTAAACCTTCATTGCAAATACCGGTTTGTTACTATAAACAGTTGATATTGTTTCTTTGGAAACTGTATTGGGTGAAAAACTTCGGATACATGACTCAGGAAAGCACATAGAAAAACTTATAAAAAATTTAATTTGTGTTAAAAAACTTTCAATTAGCAAGATTAAGTCAATCAAATAAGAAACAAAACAAAAGAAAACAGTATAAAAACAAATGCGTATTGGCTTTAAATATTCGTGGCTGTGTTGCTCTTAAGACCAGTGTATTTGACACATAAGCACAAACTTTTCACCGACTTCATAGAAGTCACACCTGGTCGTCATTTATGAGACATCGGCCTCATGCGAGAAACTCCCGCTGGACCGGCTTGTCTGGTTCTAGAGACAGCCGCTGACAGTATTCTTTGTGGAAGAGAGGTGTGTTTAAAGATTCTGTCTGCGGGTCGAACGTCACTTCCGGCTGAGATAGGTTTAACCTGCGGCGACTGAGTGTAATGTGTTTCCTGTGTTGATACTTTCTTTTTCTGAACCACAGGGATGTCCGTTTGTCGCAAAAAGTTGGACCGTTTCACTCTCCTATCCAAAAGTTCTTCACTCTGTCCTAAGAAATGCCCGACTTTCATTTCAATATTATTGTAGTTTTCTTTTTCCGTCTGTTTCCAGTTGCTTAGAAGACCATTGTAGAATTTATTTCTGTCCGTTATTTCGTCCTCATCAAAGTACCTGCACTCTGAGGCCTTGGTCCCAAGTCTACCAACGGACCGACATCGACTCAAAAGAGCTCTATCTTCCCGTAGCGCACGCGCAGTGGCCGGTCTTAGGTCAATTTTGGACTTTGTTTGGTCCGAGACGAGCGAGGGATCAACCTCATTCCCTGGTTCGCTCAGATCAAGTTTAGGTTTGAAGAAACTTGAGACCCTATTTTTCAAAAACGATGGCGGTCCTGTTTTGGGTCTGGCGGGGGCTTTCACGGTCACGGGTATACTGGGCATTCCACTGTCGTCACGTGGCTCTTCGATCTCCGTCCTTGACCTCTGAATTTCTCTTTGCCTGTCTCTAATTCTTTTAAGCCGCTTTTTCATCTCCTTTTGGGACCTCTTAATGTCAGCAGCAGAGTTGTGTTTATCTATCTTTATCGTAGAGAGTTCTTTCTGAAGAACCTTTTCGTCCCTCTTTCGCGCCAAAACCAAGGCAATCTCTTGTCTATCTACTGCCATCATTAGTCCTGAAGTATAAACAGATCATCAAGCTTTACTAAGAACCCATGGTCAATTCTTCTCATATTACACAATCAGAAATAAACAAATTTCATTAATCATTGCTTGCTGAATAAACTGTTTAGGAGTTCAAAAAGGAATTTAAATGATTCTTTATATCAGAGAAAATTAAATAGATGTCATATCTGGTCCTTTAACACCGGTATTCTTGCCTCTAGTTTAATTATTGCTAAGCTTATTGTATGTGTTCGTAAGAGTCCCCTCTCCTTATGAAAACGAGCTTACGTAAATTGAAAAGGTTTCGCCCACTCATTATAGTTCTGTGTGCGATGCTTTGTATTGCTCAAAGAAGAAAAATCGCTTTAGACTCTTGGAGGGAACTTTACAGAATCAAAATGTTAAATACATTTTCGACATTAAGAAATCAAATGAATATAACTTTCAATGTCGTTTTAATTGCATGACTGTCTTGAAAATCACCGGTACAGTTCCAAGTATTTTTAACTCTCTTTTATGTAAGCCTCGCTAATTTCAAGGCTACTGGTATTTTGGTCGTTTAGGTTCTGTCATCATTTCTAAGATTTATTGACGATTGGCGGGAAACAAGAGCGGAAACAATTAAGGAGACAAACCGTACCAAGTCTTGTTACATCATGCCCTACAAGAGTTATAACAGATCTCAAAATCACGGTATCATAGAAGCCGCCCATTATGTGTTCAGTTAAAACTTGGGGTTTTTGTGACAATATGTCAATGGTAAATATTGTTATATATGGGATTTATATCTATCAAAATATTTGGAGGAAATATTTAAACATACAGATATGGTACCTCTGTAACGTCCTTAAACAAATTGAATTATGAGGTGAAAGTCTTCATTCCACATATCTTGTGTAATCCTAGGTTAAATCGCCAATCTGCATGTGAATAAGGACAATAATTGAATCTGCATTTGTTAGAAAATATTTCTTGTTAGTTTTATTTTAGTTTTAATTTTTTAATTAATCTCCACTAGTCTTATTGAGGTGCATTTCGTACGTTATAGAAGTATCGTAAGATTTTAGGAAGACTTAAACAAAATTTTCGTCGGGAAGTCAATTATAGACAAAAATATATCTTCGTAGGATTTGATTGGGCCATTCCACTCAATTTGAAGTAAAAAAAAAAAACTAGTCATGAGAGAAATCTTAAATAAGCTATTTCACGAGTCGTATCTCGAAATGTAATAAGTTTCTTTTTTTAAGATAAGTATTTACATTTATATATATTCCAGAAAGGAAAGGAACATGTAGTCATATATCCTTTTGATCAACACGAATGTCTGAGTTTAAACACTTATTGTATGTTATTTCAATATCAACGCGCTGCAAAAGTTGAGGGTTTTTTTTTTTTTGGGGGGGGGGGGGGTTGCGCATAATAAAAGGTCAACAGAGGGAAATATGATGAAGCGCTAACTTTTCTTAATAATTATCTTTACTAGATCGACTTTTGAAAGTTGTGCCAAAATATAAAAGCTGCGCTGTTTTACTCTTTTTTGTAGAAAGCAACAGCAACTTGCGAAATTTTTTCAACCTCCAAAATAACCTGATATAAGTACCATACGTTTGTGAAACGGTTAAGATTTTTGCAGATTCATTAAAATACATCCACGCTACCTTTCCCTATATTTGTCTGTATGTTTTTACCATTAAACAAAATTCACGAGTCGTTTATAATAAATTCGTATAGGATTGTACATTTTCTTCTTATAAAAACTTACACGTTTACTTGTTTAGTCTACACGAGTGTAAGTCTCCTCAGCGTGCGTCACATACAGATATACTTATGTCACATAGCTCGTCCTCTGGGAAACTTCCTGTCCAACCGTACACACCGTGTTAGCATCCGTGCGCGGTATAACACCGTGTTTCCTCAGTATGTATGCCCGTATAGTAATGTTCCGGGCGTTCCTAATCAGTAGTTCGGATACGGGTAATGTTTTCGGATGCTCTCTGCCAAATCACCGAGGAACCCTCACCGTAATAGCCCAATATACAGCAATACGTGACATCCAGGGAAATGATATACCTCGATAGTCCTGACGGAGAATAAAAGTTGAAAGAACAGTTCTCTCCGGAATATCCGGGTTTCTTTGGAGTGTGGAATCCTGTCAGTGATCTCGTAGTCCCGGGCTTTACTGGGTCCGTACCCCTCAGTGTTTGTGTCAGTAGATCCAATGATAGCTCACCCCGCCAACACGTATGAAAGAGCCGCTGATTGGGAACGTAATACCAAACAATGCATTAACCATAACTGAATAGATCTATTATAGTGTTTAAATAGAAGATTTTGAAATGACATTAGCTAAGGAATCATCGCTGTATAGCGGGATTGGAAGCGGATCAGTGGATCCCATGTAGTGAGGACGGGTCCTATCTCCCCAGATCAACACGGCTCAGAGATTAATCCCTCCGCTCTAAGACTGCGCCTCTTCTTGACAAATATTTAATCCAGGCAGCACGAGTACCTATACCAACATGGAACACGACACAGTGTTTAAACGGATGTGGTATCAATTACACCTATCTCACGAGCAAATATACAGACATTTTACACCGACAGCGCGTGTCAGACTAAGGTTTTCAAATATTTTAAAACAAGCAAAGCAATTAAAATAAATCCGAGGACTCTGATCTTGGTTACAATGTAATGCTCAAGTTTCATCTGAATAGATGTCTTCTCAATTAAGCTTTGTTTGGAAGCTGCGTCGGACGGCCCGTTTTGCATGGCATCGATAATGTGTTTGTAATTCATTAAATCCTGGGTAGACTTTATTGAAATTAAAATACGTCGATATCGCTACTAGCTCAATATATTGTTCCACAAGGCCAGTGAAAATAAAATATTGAAATCGTGAAGTGTAATCGTGTTATGTTTTAAATATCTCTGCAATAGAACTACCCCGCGAGCTTTCCAATCTATAACTCCGTCTAGGGCTGTGTTTAATTCATGCTGATTTTTAATTAATTTTCAATGACATTATATATCTGAATTGAGCGCTGGAGGTATGCATTGGTATATGTTCTGTAAACAAAACTAGCAAATCCCAATATTTGTGGGCCCTCAAGAACAGCAGAGACCCCATTGTCTGGAGCCAATATCACAACAGTAGAAGTGTCGCTACAGTACAAGTAAACCTGTACACAATGAACTCATTTCTTTGAACAATCACCAGATCTTGTCATTGCAGTCACAAGCACTTATTTCTGTAACTAAAGATTACTTCATTAAACTATTAAGGTAAAATTCTATAACAGAAGCAAGTGCCCGTGATCACACTTCCTTCCGTTTTCTCTTTCTTTTGTTTCTTTTACTTTACTGTGTCTTTTTAAAATCATTTTAAAAAGGGTTTTTTGCTTTGCACTGAAAAATGACATGATTAATGATTCGTTTTAAGAGCCGATAATAAATAATCAATTCATAAGAAAAATGGTCTCAATCAGTTGAAAAAAAGGGAAAAGTACATTTGTACGTATCTTTTATTTATAAATCATAGCAAGTTCTAAGCAGGTAGCTTTATTGTCCTCAGTAACGGCATTAATGCTTTGATGACGTCACTGTATAGAACAACACTGACTAAGTTTCTTTTTCCGTTTCCGGACGCGGAACTTGTACTTGCCGCCTCGCATCGACGTCCGGAATTTTCCAACGGGCTTTATCCTCTCGGGAATTCTTGTGACGTCATCAATTTTACAGGGCACGTTGGGCTTCCTCTTTGTCGCTCGGTCCAGAACTTCGGGGGGTCGTAACATATGTGGATGGAAACTTTTCATCTTTAATGTGAAAATAAATATAAATCAATATAGTGGCATGTATTATTTAATAAACGGCAAGTTATAAAGTTCACTGAGACATGAACATGGTTGGTCACGTGATCAAATCATGTGAAGCCCGTTTATTACTAGTACATGTATTTACGTTTTATTTACGTATTGTTTGTTTTAATGTTTATAATAATGCAAGCATCCAGATCTAAGCTCGCGCGGTGATCATGTATATAAATATATGATGTCTTAACCCATTGAAAAATTAACATAAAAATAAAATTAAAAAAAAAACATTTTTTGGCTTTCTATAGGTTCATATAAGGAAAAACATATTTGCAAGTGTAAATATCTAATTTTATTTCAGTAAATGTTAACACGTCACATATAATATTACAACTACCATACAATGTGTAATTTCTCACTTGAGGACGAGGGTCTGTTACTTTAAGCACCCTTTAGTGAGATCCTATTTTGATTGCATAAAAAAGTTTAATTGATATAAACCCCTTTTTATGTATATTATATAGCATATAACTCGCAAAGTAACACCCGTCTAAAAATTAACACCCGATTTCGCAAGTTTATACAACCCAATGTCTTAGTTTATACAACCCAATGTCTTAGTTTATACAACCCAATGCCTTAGTTTCTACAACCCAATGTCTGAAGTTATAAGGGGTGGATTGTAGTATTCTAATACCATTTGAATCTTCTAAAATGAATATCTTTGTTACATGTATTAAAATATAGAAAAAAATGTTCAAATTAGTTAAATTGGTTTTCTTTTTTAACTAACTAAAGTAACCATTCATATACTCAAAATGAGGGATATACAAACAAAATAGTTCAATGATTGTATGATTGTGACCTACCACCTGTGGATTACATATCTCTGTCACGTGATATGCTAATTTCTGGAAGGCGGCGAATACATTGGTCCCTGTTTTGGCGCTCGTTTCAAAATAATCAAAAGCCATCTCCTTGTTCGCAAACTAATAGGAAATGAAAGAAAAGAAATTCAAATGTATATAAATGGTATTCTCTGTTGATCTCTTGTATTGTTCTGTTAAGATTTTTTTTTTAACAAACGATTTATGTGTTTTGGTTTGTACGTCATCTTAGCAATGTTATAAATATCAAAACATAAAAAATACATTATAATACTTCATGGGTTGCTCGTTTAGAGGGACCAGATGAAGGCAGCTGATTGGTCCGTTACCTTTTTGGCCTCCGACACTGACACCACCCTCCTGTCTGCGAGGTCGCTCTTGTTCCCGATTAAAATGATTGGAACAGACTCGTAATTACACGCGAAGTTAGATACGCACTGCAACCAACAAATCTCGGAGTTATACACGCAGTGGAACATACAGATCTCAGAATTAGACACACACTGGAACATGCAAATCTCAGACAAGGACTAGAACATACAAGTCGCAGATATCAATGTTATCAAAGAAACATATTCTTAAGAACCAATTAATGGTAAAGAAGGGTTTTAAACATGAAATATGAAGAAGCAGTGCCCGTTAATTAAAAAGAAGGGTTTTGAACAATTAATCAATTCAGTACACAAAATACTCCTTACATTATTGATAGATTCCAACCAAAAGGAGAGGTGTGTAAAAGTTGACCTATCTGCAATGTCAAACACTACGGCGATCCCCTGTAAAACAGGAAAACTAGTTCTTATATATTACATGTATTATCAGCTGTTCTACTGGAATAGAGATACATGTATTTGCTATGTCAAACACTACGGCGATCCCCTGTAAAACAGGAAAACTAGTTATCATATAGTTATTACATGTATTATCAGCTGTTCTACTGGAATAGAGATACATGTATTTGCTATGTCAAACACCATGACAATCCCCTGTAAAATGGGTAAACTAGTTATTATAAATTACATGTATTATCAGCTGTTCTACTGGAATAGAGATATTTGCTATGTCAAACAGCACGACAATCCCCTGTAAAACATAAGAATTTAGTATCATGCATCTTATACTATTTTATACTGTTATTTTACACACAAAAAAGCTGTCATGAGGATTCGAACTCCACAGCTATCCTTTTTAACAGGAAAATTAAATACATTTATCATTTATCTGTTTAACAGAAAAATTCAATTCATTGAGCGACTGTTTTATCGACTATACTAGCCTATATTGTTTTACACTTGTACCCTACTGTTAGGCTGGGTATGATCAGATAGAATTCAATTGTTGGTGGGCGGCGCTCAAATTACTATAGTAACTATATTAATTCCAGTTAAAAGCAACTGTCTGTTTGCTAAGTTGCTAACACTTAGTATCTTTCTAGTACATTGTCTGTAATACTTGGCGTTTCATTTATTGCTAAGTCTTGGCTATCCTACTTCTATTTGATAGCTTCCTATTCATAGCGTAACATCTAGCTAGTATTCCATTGCTGTAGGATTACAAAGCTAGTGACTACTATAATATAATTGCTGAGTGACAATTGAAGGTACTTAACTAGCTCTAATTTTTTTAACTGATATTCCTTGCATATATAATTAGCGAATCATCTGGTCCTCAGCGACTAGTATTTTACCAATCGCAACTTCTCGGGCCTTTTAGACAAGTGGAAAAACATTTAACTTTTCGGGCCCTTCCGACATGCGAAAAAAGAAACCTCGAGGTGTTTTCCGAGATCTGCCGAAAAGCCCGAGAAGTTGCGATTAGTATTTTATTAGCACAAAAACAAAACCATACGATTTACAAAAGGTTAAATACTGATATAAAAATAATATATATACAAATAATTTCACAAATACGCTAACATATTTGCATGAATTGCTCAACATATATTTTCACATAATATTCGTTTAATTTTATACAATATATATGTAGTCGTAGAACTTCTTAAAAACATGGAAAAGTGAAGAAAATTACAAAAGGTTGTACAATTGTTTACTACAAAATATCTATATATCTTAACTGAGTTGAACAGCTGGACAATCTTAAAAGTAGTCCGAAATACCTGACGTTTTCCTGGCTTTTTTAACGATTTTGATATTTTACATGCCAGTCCGAAATATCTGACATTTTCCTAACTTTTTTAACGATTTTGATATTTTACATGCCAGGAAAACGTCAGAACCGGCGCCATTACGAAAACTGGAAATTCACCGCCTCCAACTGGAAGCGGCATTCTAGGCTCGATTTTTAATAGATATATATTTAAACTCAAGAATACAGCTTAAAATATAATTTTACTGCACATTTTGATAATCACACTGATAAACAATAGTGTTGTTGACCTATTTTCTCGCGAGATTTCAAAAATGCACGGATTCAAAAAAAATCTCAACAGTTCGATAGAATGTGTTCAACAGCCTGTTTATGGGTTGTAAGGATCCATAAAAGTGATATTAGTGAGCAAGAAAATCATCGTTTTATTAATAAGTTGTGAGTGAAACATTTGATTCAACTCGTAAATATTTAAAATCAATCTGAGAATGACGCCTCCAGTTGGAGGCGGCGAGTTTCCAGTTTTCGTAATGGTGCCGGTTCTGACGTTTTCCTGGCAAGTAAAATATCAAAATCGTTAAAAAAGCCAGGAAAACGTCAGATATTTCGGACTATCTTAAAAGTAGAAGGTCTTTCAAAAAAAAAATCTTACTATATTTTTGACACAATAAAAATTAAATCGGATGCTTTTTGTAACAATCGTATGTGAGCGGATCAAATATAAAATTCTAATTAGATTGGTTTTTACATTACGAACAATCTAGAATAAAATGAAATTTGCCTTTGACCAACTTTATTAAGAGAACATGATCTACATATAAGATGTGCCCTTACAGCTCGACTTTATTGATCATTACATGCGTATTTCGATAGACGGTGTATAACATTTTTGTTAAGATACTTTTTCTGAAATAGTAATGTATTCCAATAAATTCTACAGATGCATTTTTATGTAACATTAAGACGAATTATCAAATAGCGTTCCATTTCTGGATATATCATCACAGATATTTTGTTTAACTTTAGCAAACAGTTTTCTTGGATTGTTTACAATTTCCGCATACCAAACATTAATAAAAACTCATACAGCATAACATATTTTCCCCAAAGAAACTCATGGGCTGGAGGATGGAAAGCTAGGAGTTCATCTCTTTATAAACGCTTTTTAATATATAGATTATTCGATATTTAATGTAAGATACATGTACAAGGCCCCATTTTGTATACTGGATGACGTGAAGTTGAAGACTATAGATATCATTTTTATTTTACATTGAACCAACATAAATACCCCGTTATCAAGGACACTATCAACAGATTTTTCAAAGGCTTTTAATCTAAACTAAATATTTTAAATTTTTGCTTAAACTCTTTTTTTAAAACTAATTTTACTTTACCATTGAAACTAAAAGTCATACCTAGGTAATACAGGTAACAGCTACTGACAATTTGAGCAGGTTCCGTGTTGTACGATAGATAATAATATTTGTTCTTTTAATAAGAAACTGTAGATAATCAGAATTTTTTTTATATCCTTGCTTTGCCCAAGAGAGGTAACTCGCGCCTCGTCATTCCCTCTCTGGCCGACATGCTTCACATTGATATTGTAATTGCCACTCTCATTAGCTTATCCAACTCATTAATCAAATCTCGATTCTCCAAGACAGCTTTATGAGATGATTCAATGGAAGCATCGGAGTTTCTTCCCGTCATGCAAACACCGAGTTTGGTTTTTGCAGGTACTGGTGTTTGAGTCAGGGGTTACGTAAACTGATACTAGCACTGTCGCTTGTTGTCCTCATCATTAACATGATTAACGTAAATTCAAAATTAATCAAGTTTGCACCGGAAAGCTTCTCACAAACCGCATTTCGTTGAATTTAATTAACCCGATTTTCATTATCTAATTTAAGCACGGATTTTGTGAAGAAGACTATGGTACAAATTGTTATTATTTTTTACTTACAAATGTATCTATAAAATTTTTTACATATAAATATATATGTTTTTTTTTTAATTATATTTTTTTACTTATGTATCTATAAACATTTTTGGATATTAAGTAGGTTATAACACCTTCCCCTACTTGAGACCTCACCTTGACCGCTTTATACTGTTGACGTGTCATGGACATAAACCTTCTCTGACCTGCTGTATCCCTGAAAACATAGACTCACAGATCACACAGAGCTCTAGCTGTGTAATATTTCACAGAGAATAAAAATAAGTACATGACTTTGACGAGTAAAAATTTTAAAAATATAAGAACTTTTCAGCTAAGTCGGTTCCCATTCCAATTTACGAGAGAAAAAAAAATGGTTAGATTTTTACATCTACCATAGATATTTAGTATCGTTTTATCCACACAGGAATACATGGAGTTTGACTACTGGAGAAGGGTGATCGGCGCGGTGTTCGGAATTTAATAGATTATACGTATTGTTATTCTAATACACATTACATAATACATGTTTGCATGATGATGATTGGTATAATTAAGAAGTTTCTTATCATTAATCAAATTCCACCTTAAAACCTCAAATTATAACTTTTCTGTGAGCATTTATTTGGCTTAGATGTTTAAAATAGAGACCTTCTGTATTTATCAAACAATATGAGATGAAATATTCCGTATGTATAGAGAGAGAAACAACTTATAATGGAGGAGAACCAAAGCAACATGATCCAAAACACAAACAGTGAATGCATTGGCTAACAAAAGATTTCTTGCAATAAGTTTCAAATAATAAAGTTTCAAACAAGTTATACACAACTCGCGTATCGGTATGTATAATTTCTACCTTGTTATTTTGTTTTCAATCGTTTGTTTGCTTCAGATGATCCATCGTCGGGATTCTTATCTTGATGTAGATAATCTTTTTATACTTACCATATCATCATCTGGATTAAAGCTCCATCCACTTCGAAGGGCTTCGTAACAAAATCGACAGCTGAAGATAAAATGTGACCGTTTATACTATTATGTATTCTCTTTTGAAAAGTGGGCAGGCATAGCTTTCATCCATGAAGGCTATAGCTGTCCCCTTCTCAAAAGAGAATAACTATTAGGGTGTGAATTCAAATAGATTTACCAATACAATCAATTCTCTTATTTTCAAATTAATCTTAAATACATGCTATCTAGAATATTCATCGACTAATTGGTCAATAAATTAATTGAAATTGACAGTATTCATTGACTAGATTATGGTTCGTTACCGACAGTGGGTCTGCTTTGTGGTGCGAACTCGTATCCCATCAGGCATCTCAGAAGCGCCGTCTTGCCGACGAAGGCGTCGCCCACAATCAACACTTTGTAGGTGGCAGCACAGTCTGTCTCCGAGAGAGGCATGTCGGCGATAGTCTCATGGCTTGCTACAAGTGGACAAGTTCAACCACCGTTTTGGACTTAACCACAATGTATATTATACATACTAGTAGTATATGCTTATTCTTCGAACACTCCGTTTTAGTTCTTTTAGTATAGTTGTAATATTAATCAATGTTCCTTTTGATATTTGAAAAACAATATCTCCAGAAAATCGTTCGAAAGCATGAAAGTTTTTACAGAGCATTGCATACATTTATTTTGACAATCTTGTATCAGCGGTTCATGCCTGCATTTCGCGTCGCCTGGATTCTATAATTGCATTTTATCTTAATTCGCACGACATTTACGAGGTTCGTTCACATACTGTAATTTAATGCCAAATATTTTAACGAGTACATGTACATTTAGGTAATTTAATAAACTTGTTGACAAGTTATTTCTACAGATAATTTTGTGAAAAGAAAAACAAGATAAAATATCAAATTACTGACCTTAGGTATACAAAATCAAAATTCAGATATGGTGTGTATTACTTACCTTACAACCATAATTCATATATGAACTCGAAGCTATTCTTCAAAGTGAATCAGCAAGAAATATTCAGAATGGAAATACGAGGGATTTTATTCTGAAGGAATGTTTACACCTGTTTCCAAAAATTCCTCACAAAATGAGAGTCTGACTTAGAGTGTACATCAGTATTTGTAAACTGTAGCCGCTGCTCCCTCTCTGTTTACACGAGCGATCCGTCAGTCTGGCGTGAGGCCGCAACTCAGGCCATCATTACATTATCTATGTGATTAATTTAAAGCCAATCCAATACACGACATGTACACGTCCCGGGAACCTCTCTCCGCGGGGACTACACCGGGTCACTCCGTGTATACGGCCGCCGTGAGATGACGCTGGGGTTTCCTAGGATTAACTTTTTTTTTCTTCCCTTTTCAACTCCTTGTTTAGTTTTGATGGACATTTAGAATGATCTTAACATCAATCAGGGCGTATGGATGGAGCACTTGTTCCGCTGTGTTAAAAAAAATGATACAGGCTTAGCTCCAATTTCTGTATCTGAAGGTCAAATCATGACAATCAGAATACTATAAACTTTTAGTGTAAAGAACTAGTCTTCGTCACGTTAAAGAGCCCAGTGGGGACCGCGAGATTTCGATCAGTTGCCAATCTCTGTTATTTATGTCTCTGGTTGGGGCAGCTAGCCACCCCTCCTGTTTTCCACTTTTTAAAGAAAGCATTAAATTGATACATTATGTTTTTGATGCCCCCCCCCCCCCCCCCCCCACCCCCCTCCCCCTTTAACTGTATTCTTTTCTTTATAAGTCTCGTTATCGTGAATTTTTGACCTGATTGAGATTTGTAGTATGTCATCCAAAGTCAGTTAAACTCCCCATCTCCAGTTGCTGAGGGGGTTAAGCTGATGTCAAGGTATGACTGATTTGTGAATTTAGATATTACGATGCATTAATCCCATTTACTGTACCAAAAAACAAAAACAAAAAAAAGAATTTATAAGCCTAAATTTGAGTGTCCCATTTTTAAAATGCCGTGAATAACGCTACGATTTTCTTACATCACTAATGAAATTGTAATTGTATATATGTAAGAAAACTAGCTCCGGTTATTTGGAATATCGTAGTAATTGTTTAGTTGTGAGTATAAATGGGTGTGGTGTACATCATATTTCATCATACGTACCGGTATGTTTAATTGATATCCTACAAAAAAACCCCGGACATTGAACCAGAGAGAGTCGAATCATCTTGCTGCTGGATTCTACCATCTCAACTCAAATATTTACAAACAGAAAAGTCATACTGCATCATATTGAGTTATCAGATACACGCGTACACTAGATATTCTCTCAAAAATCGCATAGCATATTTATCCATGTAATTAAACAATTCTTGGTTAGCGCTTTCCATTACAGATGTTACAGAAGAAAAAATTCTCCACCTGGTGTCCGTGGAACTGTTGGAAACATGTCAGCGGCAAGGTGTTGCCAGAGCTCGGACAGGTGCGAGCTACCAGTAACAGCTGACTGACTGTTGAATTATTTTGGTTATTACCAATTCATCTATATCTATCTCCCTTGCAAACCTTTATTTACAACAGACGTTGGGAATGCAAATATGTTTATACACAGCATGCGCGGATCCAGGTATGCTTTCCGCGGGGGTGGGGGTGATAATTTTGAATAGGAGTATTGTCATCCTATAAATGCAATGCGCGGATAAAGATGAAGTGATCGATCATTCGATGTGCTCCTACAAATAAACGAGTTTGCACAATGGGACATGATATAATCCTAGAAACAATCAAGCAATACGAATAATGATTGTACAACTTGTCATACACCGACGATCCGGAAACTGATAATTTCTTCCTCCCCCGGCTGATATTGTTTTGGTCTGGATCACTGTGTTTACAATGTAAAACGGCAACATCTGACGACAGACCTTTTAAGGCTGTCGCATAGAAATGGCTGACGCTATTTTTGAGTCTTTTGGGATACCCACAAAATTTTTGAAGCAACTGTCAACAACAAAGTTCCTTGGATTGGTAAAATATAATTTCAGCTGTTCAGTATCATTTTTTCCCCTTAAAATATGAAAAAGAACAAAATGTATACGGATCTGGGTTTATTTAGATTCAAATATCACTATTCTGCATACACTTTTAGAATGTTTAGGCTAAGGACTGATAATTGACAATTTAGAAGTCTATCAGCTGATCAGCATATATTCAATATTCATTGTTTTATTCTATTTCTGTTTTAGTTGCAGATCTGTAGCTGTAAAAAAAGTCAGGTTGACATGCCGTAAAGCTACAGTTCTTCACATACAAAAAAAAAAAAAATTGCATTTTACAGCACACAGAATCTTGCTTTATTTTTGGATTGATTTGCATCTTTAGAAAACCCAGAGTTTAAAAAATGTATTCCAAGTTTATGGTTAGATAGCATTTTTTTCTATTGCGTAATTACCTTCCTTTATTTTGCAGGTAACAGAACCTTGGCTCCTGTTGCTTGTACAAAAGGGAAGATGTCCAGATGACCCAGAAATTAACATAACAGATTCAGAAATAGAAGGTTTGCTTGCAGAGTCGAATACACAGATCCCTCAACCATGGGTCAGAATTGTCATCAAGATCAAAGAACAATGTAATTACCATGAACAAAAGTAAGTATTGGATGTGAAATAGTGCTATAGACAAAGTCTCATCATCGTTCCCACACAAATATTAATAAAGTTTGGGGTATCACGTTCAACTTTCTAGTTTAGTCTAATAATTTCCTTTTTTTTAATTTCAGTAAGCTTTTAGATTTTTTTTAAAGGAAACATTGTATCTTCTAGTTGGATTTTTTAACCGGGTTTTCCATAGGAAAAATCTGGTTATTGAAATGGTGAAAATGGCGGGCAGGCGGCTGCCAAAAGGGTACCCCTATTGTTCGGATAACTCCTCCAACAGTTTTCAAGATAGGAAGTTGTTTTGCAGATCAATTGTACATATATCAGAAATGTGCATAGTACTTAGATTTTGATTTTTGATTATTTATGAAAAAAATACCAGCTGTTGAACTAAGTCATTTTTTCGCATAATATTGCATATAGGGTACCCTTGTTGTAGGGATAACTCCTCCTACAGTTTTCAAGATAGGAAGTTGTTGTTTTGCAGATCAATTGAACATATATCAGAGGTGTGCATATTGCTAGGATTTTGATTTTTGATAATTTATGAAAAAAATATCAGCTGTTGAACTTAGTCATTTTTTGGCAAAATATTGCATATAGAGTACCCCATTTCTCTGAATAGGTAGTGTTTATCAATTCAGGGTTGACAAATGGATTATGAATACTCTTCACATAAAAGAAAACCTGGTTTGCTGTCACATTGACAGCTTTTCTCTTGTTTTTTTCTATACTTTTGGATATTTTATTCAGTGATAATATTAATTTGATGTACAAGCATATCATCTTGAAAAAAAATATGTATTTTGATTTGATAGCAGTGATCCATCAGAACAGAATGCCATGCCCCACACATTGCATGGACACTTGGATAATGTACACCAGAGAGTGTACCTGAATATGTGGCACTCTGTCTACTGTATGTATGGTGAAGGGAAACTCCCCACAACAACCTCTCTACAGGTATGTTAGAAAAAGCTGTATTTTATTTTACAGGTATAGCCAATTAGATGCAATAAGTAAAATGATCAAGATAACTGCACATACATGTGTCATGAAAAGAAGCTATCAATACTCTCAATTCTAGTTAAATGAATTTTATCAATCACCACAATGTGATGTTTTGAATTAATTTTAAGTAGAGCCATTAAAAAGTATTCTACATGTACCATAGTTCAGAACATTTTATTTGAAATGAATTAGCTGGCCTTTATCATTTAAGCTTTTCATTTTCTAAATTCAGGGCTTACAGAATTTGACAAAGTTCCAGGAAGGTATGCAGGACCTGAATGTGTCCAGATTTCTGTTGGGGGAGAGTTGTACTCCAGGTATTATCCCTGTGTATGCTGTCAAGGAGAAAGGGGACAGCTTGATTGTGATAGAAAAATACATTCCACACACCATCCACAGCATCCTGGCCTACAGCCCCGCCATCATCAGTCTGTCCGTCGCTAAACCTCTCTTTCTGTTGTATCAGATCCTGAAGGTAATGGTTGTGTTCCACAGTCACTCCACCAGGGTTGGTGACCTGAGTATTCACAACATGCTGGTGGACTCCAACTTGTGGGTGTACAAGTCAGCAGTGAGTACGGACAGACAGAAGGCAGAGATCGCGCTGAACAGAAACGAGAGTAGTACAAACGTGGACACCGTCACCAACTCTCGCATCGATGTCACTCTCCTAGAGAAGATTGAGTACATTGAGCCCCCTCAGTTGCAACAACATTACAACCAGCTGAGTGTGGAGCTCAGGGATTTACCTGCCCTGGTGGACTTATGGGTCAACAGAAAACTGTCCAACTTCAATTACCTGATGATACTCAATCATTTAGCAGGCAGAAGGTTGGGTGACCCTAATCATCACCCGGTCTTGCCATGGGTGATGGACTTTTCCGGACCAGACACCGGGCTAAGAGACCTCACTGTATCAAAGTTCAGACTGAACAAGGGAGACCACCAGTTGGACCTAACATTCCAAACATTTTCTAGTGATCACATTCCTCATCATGTTCCTGATGTTCTCTCTGACATTACATACTATGTATACAAAGCAAGACAAACTCCAAAGACTACATTGTGTAAATATGTCCGATCAAAATGGGTTCCTAATGAGTATCCACACAGCATGCAAAGACTGCAAGAATGGACTCCAGATGAATGTATCCCAGAATTCTTCACAGACACCACCATTTTTACCTCCATCCATGAAGATCTCCCTGACCTAGAGCTGCCTGACTGGTGTCAGTCAGCTGAGGACTTTGTGAGGAGACACCTGGAGGTCCTCGAGAGTGACTCAGTGTCTGAGGACCTCCACCACTGGATTGACCTCACCTTTGGGTACAAGGTACAGCTACCTGGTAGTATGGTTAGACTCTATCTATAGGCATTAAGTAAAGACAGATATTGTAAAGAGTCAAGAGAAGACATTTAAAGATGGTTACATAATTTTATTTTTGTACTTCATTATGGGCAAATCTGACAGAAAATTATTATTTGTTGTTCTGATTTCTACAATGGAGTATTAATTTATGTGGAAAGTATTGTTTTGCTGTCATCTATTCATCTTCGCAAAGTCAAGGTTTTGAATAATTACATTACCCCATGCAATTGTAACAGTCTTGTTAAGTGAAAATGACCTTTACTGTCTGAATTTCTTGTAGCTGTCGGGGTCTGCTGCTGTACAGTGTAAGAACGTCAATCTACGATTGGTGGACAACCACACGGGGGTGTTGAACCATGGGGTGGTCCAGCTGTTCACCGAGCCCCACCCCCACAGAATCCCCTCCTACACCGCCATCCAACCCACACCGCCACGCCTACCAAAGAACATGTTTATTCCTGTAAGTAACAGGGGTTTGTCCAGGTTTATCTTTTTACCTTAGTCATAGGTTTTTAATCAAACCAAATGATAAAGCCATGGTAACATATCACTTATTTTCAAAGAGTTTATCCCTGTAAGTTACACAATATGTTTCTTCAGTCCTTTTAAACATCTGTAATTAATATACTAGACTTACCTTAACTTCAATTGTAGGATCTTTAAATCACACAAAATGATAGAGTCATGGGAAAATATAAATCTTACATGTATATATTACATGTATTTATTTTTTGTAGAGTTTACCTGAATTGCAAGAAGAAAATAATACAGATAGAGGGTAACCTTTCTTCCTTTTTTGTCTTATTTACATTGCCATGTGTTATGAAAGTACAAACTTACATGTAAGGTACAAGGTTTAGTGTCTACTAAATGATTTGTGTAAGCTCAGTTAGATGAGAATTTTGATGTTATACTTTGCTCTAGACTAGGTCCATTATAGAACATTTTTCCTCACATGCAATTACAATGCTTGAGTATTCAGATATTTCAGATTTTCTCTTGTTCGTAGAAAGTAAAAAGTTTTTAGTGCTATAGAGTTTCTAAATCTAATCTAAGAGATAAATTAAACTAGTGATTGAGTAGAACTGTTTTGAACCATTGCTCTTTATATTGTACAGGCAAAGTAAACAAACTAAAGGCCCAGAGAGTGATAGAATTACCCTGCCAAAGATGTATGATCCTCTCGCTGATCTAAATCAGCTGGAGGCTTCATTTTTATTCTCCAGTAAAACGTTCAAACAAATGCCAAAGAAAACAGAGCAAGAAGTAAGTGTCATTCGTTCTGCTTGTATTGCATTTCCACCAAAAATAAAGTTCAAAAAAAATAATTTACAGCTTTTGTGCCTACATGTAAGCGTAACATTTTTTGCAACCTCTCAACTATCTGTAGGCAGCCCTTGGACTGGACCCTGTGACGGACGCTGTGTGGAGGGACGTCCAGAGCTTTGCCTGCCTGGCCTGTGAGATCTTCCTGAAGGACCAGGTACAGTTCCAGGACAGATCCTGGTCCCTGGACGACCGCTTCACTTATCTGTGTCAGGTGTACAGGGAAAACCCCAGCGTCATGCCAAGGTAAATGTTCATTGACTGTAAAATGCAATACCAAGGTCATTTACCTTGTCAGATGTATAGGAAAGATATATTGGTATATCAAACTAATTTCTTTGTCTTTTTGAGACCAAAAACAGTAATACTTAGTTTCTCTGTCTAAAAATTAAACAATAATATTACAGTAGCTGGCAGAATTTTTTTTTAATGTACAGCAGGTTTTGTAAAGTGGAAAATTGAATTGAAAAATTAATCAATATCACAGGATTTGATAATGTAGCAATGCCTGAGAAATTAAACATCAATTTTTTCTTTGTTCCATATGTTAGTAATAAATATAATTGATCAACAAGTTTTGTCTTTGTTGTAGGTGTATTGTTTCCCTTGTTCAGGAGGTGCTCTACCTGCACAAGTCTAAATCAGCCCTGGAGAACCTGACCACTAGGCCTCACCTGTGTCTGTTCAGGTACCCAACAGTGAACTCCAGGGGGCTGCCTCCCCCCAGCCCCGCCCAGCTCCTCCACCCCTTTGTTAACCTGGTTCCCTTCCCAGCCTACTTCCCTCAGCTGTACGAGTGTATCTGTAACCTCAAACACAAGGAGCAGGAGATAGAACAAATTCGATGGAAAAACAATAACATGATGGAGAAAGACAAGCTCATCAAGGTCATCTCCAGGGAGAAGGTCACTATCCTGCAGCACTTCCTGGAGGAGAACCAGGGTTGCTACGGGGAGGAGGGGATTGAGCTGGTTCTGCCCTACGTCCAGGACTTATTTGGCCAGGAGGACACTGCAGTGCAGGCAGCATGGTCACTCTTCAACCTCATTGGACAAGAACTGGGTCAGAAAGAAACAGCCAGGATATTCCTGTCCTATTTAGTGAGAATCTTCAATGTTGAGCAGTCCACTCCCAAACACATGAAGATTTACCACCGGTCATTCCTGGTCCAGTTGTTGGTGCGACTTGGACTTGGCGTGTTCCTTCACAACTTCTCCACTCTGCTGGTAGAGGCTGTTGCTGGGTACAGGGACTATGTATTTGAGGACCTGTATGTAGACAGTGGGTATCCCAACAATGTGGAATCACAGAGGGAGTCGGTGCAGGAGCTACCTCCCGTGAAGGAGGAGTGTGTCAGCGATGAGGATTCCCAGTCCTATGAGGACACAGCTCCTGAGGAGGGCAGTGAGGATGAATTCGCAGGGGATTACCGGGGAATGGAAGATGGTGGTCAGATGGAGTCTGGATCTGTGGAAGATGAGGAAGACGCAGGGCGAATGAGTGATCTGTCGCAGGATGAGGATTCAGCAGACAAGACATCCATCCACAGTCTGTCAGGGCTGATTGACCCCACCCAGAGGGAGGAGTCGGTCAGTGACCTTGAAGAGGACACACACAGTCTGCAGTTCCAGGTCAGTTGTCACAGACACTGCAGTTGTTTATATTTATAGATGAATTTAGATCCAGGGTTTTTTTTTTTTTGGGGGGGGGGGGGGGGGGGTTGCAAATTTTGCAAAAAATGAAGCTTCTGTGTAAAATTTTTATTTGTGTTATATTTTTTTTTTGTTATTTTAGATTATTTTCATAGTTCATAATAACATATGATTTCTGCATGTTTTCTTAATTATTTTTATTTTCAAATGCTCAACAAAAAGTGAAAAATGGATAATCACAAAACAAACTACATGTACATTTCGATATACAGTATTATGAGATATCCATTTTTTTTGTTTTCATTTAGGGTCTATTATTAGAGGCACTGCAGTTTTAAAAATTATATATGAAACAGAATAAGGATAAAAGTTATTTGAGATGTTTGGGTATATTTATATTTTAGGATGACAGAGAAGATAGGGACATCAGTCCACAGCCCTATCCGGCCTCTGACACGAGTGGTGCTCAATCAGCTGCCACTACAAAGACTTCAGGCATGGTGCGCAGTGAGACGGATGAGTTTGCCAGAACCATGTCAGAGAAGTCCGAGTCAGAAGTCGTCAATATCAAGGACGTAGCCACGGAGAGCATCAAGTGGTTGTCACGACGACTGGGCTGTGTACTGACAGCTAAGTACTTGTCTAGAAATCTGATCCGAATGCTCACTTTGTGTTACCTTGGAGACGAACAACTCATCACCATCACAGATTCAGGTTAGAGGTGTCCACTGTATTAAACAAATCTTGATGAAATTTTGATATACATGTATTAGATGTATGGTAATTTCATTGATCTTGTATGTATACAATATACAGAGAAGAGGTTCAGTAAGACATCCCGCCTTGTGTTTGGAGACAGAAACGCTCACCGAGTGCTGGAGTGCCTGTCTGAAATCTCCCAGTTATATGGACAACAGGTGGTGCTACTGCAGTATATCCCCTGTACCGTGGACATGGTAGGTGTCTGGACCATTCTCAGTAAACTCTCAACAAGTTGTTTAGATGCCTATTAAACCCTAACCTGCAGACATGAATGTTAAAAAATGCCTGAGCTATGTACCGTCATTGGAGGAAGTACGTATAATTGATGATTATTCTTTCTAGGTAACCCTTGCCAAGAAGAGGCTAACCCAAAAAGGAGAAGCGGGGCTGATCAGTGCCCTAGTTTTGATGCGACACGTGTTACCCCTGATCTCAGACACCAGTCTTATGGACATCCTGCAGGTAGGGGACTTCAACTGTGTGTAATAATTGTTAGCTGGGAATAGTTATAATGAATGTATAGAAAGTATACCAATATTTCTTGTACAGGAAAAAAAACCCTGCTTCACTGTCCAATCAAACCGCAAATTGAGGTTCAAAGTTAAAAATTTGATTAAGAGAGCATTTACTTGTAGTTTTGACACATCTTGTCCAACAAACTGCCAATTTTAAAAATTCCCTACCCAAAACATACTTGTGTTTAATTGTATAACTTTCTTTATTTCTGTCTATTATTTGCAGGAGACAATAATTAAAGAGGTCCTTGGTCCCACCATTAAGCTGGTGTCCTCTCCTTTCTGTCACTTCCCTGGAGGCAGCACGATTCGGACGGTGATCTGTCATAAACTGGTGGACGTCGTGTATGTGATTGGTCTTCGGCTCGGGTTCGAGATGACCAGGAACCAGATGACGGGTGTACTCAAGGACTTCTTCTCCTCCTTCAATCAGGTGTACGGCCAGCAGATGTTACGCTCTGAGTCCTCTCAGAGTCTGTCTGACTACAAACAGGGGGCAGGAAACCAAGGTGCGTAGTACAGAGCAGTGTTTTACTGAATTCTTCTTAAATTACATGTAATTGAACTACCAGGTACATGACATTGTAAAATAAAATTTGGAAGATGAATTAAGCTTGAATGTTTAGAAAAATACCACGTAATGATTGTTTACTGTACTTGATTTAGAATAGTGTTTTACTGAATTTCTCTGAAAATTGTGTGTGTATTGAACTACATGTAAAATCAATTTTGGATGTTAAAGCTAGTTTTAAAAATTACCTTGTATTGGTTGTTTATTTTGAAGAAGTGATTAGAACCATGTGGTAATGTGGTTTGGATGTCCATTTTGTAGGTGGTTCATCAGATGACTACTGTAACATCAAGATAGACTCCCACACCAATGAGTACATGATAGGAACCCCAGTCAGCATCAGGAGTCTGGACTCGCCCCAGAACTCCTGGACGGTCCGTAAATCTCACTCCCTGGCCCTCAACCACACAGAGGATAAAGGTACCACTGTACAACAGAGTGGCAGGGTTCATGTCCTGCTGTTCTCCACT
>WFKH01006014.1:63818658-63833846 GCA_016163765.1 Magallana hongkongensis | reverse complement strand
GGGGGGTCGGGACCCCCCCGACCCCCCCTCTAGATCCGCGCATGAAATATTCCCTGCAAAATATGTCAAACTCTTTTGCAGCAACAGGAAAAATGTTACATCAAGACAAACAGAACATACATACCATTTTCACAGCGTGTTCCCCAGAATCCTTTCTGACAATGACACCGAACATTTCCGGATGCATCGTTCTGACAGTATCCTTTATTCAAGCAATGGTCTTTCTCGCATTCTTAATTCAAACGCAAGAAAAAAAAACTTGAATTAATGTAGTTAATTAGAAAATGAAAATATGGTTGTGCATTGATGCATCTTGTCTACTTACGATCAAGAATATCATTGGTGTATATTTGGTAACATCTAGATTGTCCGCGTGAACTGTAAAGGTAAAATCAATTAATTAATGGAATTATTTCCACTTAATTGAACAATTATTATTTAATTTATCTGATCAAGGATAATTACCAAATCATGAAGCAAATTGTATTCGTTCCAACTGAAGAGGTGTTTGTATGAACAACTTCATATCTACATAGTCCCGAAAAGATTATTGGGTTGAAAACAGCGGTCCATGGGTCACTTGTGATCAAATCTGAGCTAAAAACGAAAACGTAAGGAAATTTTAGTTTTTTTTAAACGAATCTGTAATTCAAAATCTTTATGAGTTTGGAGCGACGTTATCAAAATTTCTCATTAAAAATGTAATAATAAATGTATTTGTAAAATTCATTCATTCATTTGATTTATATGATTAATTATCGAACAAGATGCCTTTTTTATTAATATTAGGATTCCAAGTTTTCAATTGGAAAAAAAAACTTTAAACGCATATCAATAACGACGACAACGTAAATTAATTTCGGTAAATCACGCAACCGAATATTTTATACCCAAGCGTATTGTTTGACTCTAAAAAAACTCTACCTAATCACCTGCATAAATAACATTTTAAAAGTTAAAAGAAGCTTCAAAAGACGATCGATTATGTTAGTTATGAATTTTCTATAAATAAATTCATAAAGCATACTTGCTACATCCAAGGTAAACATTTTAAAATTACCAGTTTCCATTCGTTGTTGCAGCGTACATATAAAAATGGCAGGAATGCCCTCTTCTGCAACCAATAACTGACTCTCTTGGAAACGTTGGTATTGCAAAGGAACAGTTAGGGTATTGTTGTGATGTCTGTTTTAAATAAATATTGATAATACTTAATTAAAAAATTAAGATATATGAAGAACTGAAATTATTGTTATTGATTTTTATTTCATAACATACAAAATTAAAAAAAACCCAGAATCATACCAATCCTTCAATATTTCAGACTAAAATAATTATAATATACAATTTCAAATTATATAGCTGTGAAGAAACAGTACACGCTGCTTAAGGATAAAACTTAACGAAATATATTAAAATGATGTTCAACTCTAAAACGAATATAAATGAATATTATTACTTTTTAAAACACCTGATATTTTAAGTTTACCATTAAATCAATGAAAGTAAACATCAATATCAAAACGTATTAAAGATGACATCAATTCATAACATGAAAGTATTTTGTCGCCATATTAGTTTCGATCGCTCCTCAACTGGTACTGGGGTATATATACCGGTCGAGAATGTTACGATCGGTTGCTTTCCGATTAAGCATTCGGGTTGCACGGACGTCTTGATGCATGGACTACACTTTGTTGTAAAAACTACAATTAATGGTAAGCTAAAGAGGATATTTTCTAACAAATTGCCAAAGTATCCGAATTGTCTTGAACATAAATAGTAATAAACCCATGAAAGTAACAATGTGTTGTTATTTTTGCTACAAATAAACACTTCTTTTTTTAAGTTTATACCATCACCGCATGATCTACTTCAGTGCATGGTTTGCACATGTTCAATAATTAAACAATACCACACAGGGAAACGTTTTGCAATGATCGAGGATTTTTGAGAAATATATGTCTAGATTTCAGTCTGTTTTGTGTAGTTTTTGATATTCATTACCAGTGCAGTGGTTGTCATATTTTCCTCAAAACGCGTTTATATGAAACTTACAATATCTGAATGCGGTGAAGCATTAATAGTGCCCTCGCCTTTATATATGAGGTATGTAGCGATAAGCGAAACAATAGAATAAAAAAAAACTATTATCGCTATATTCGGATATACAGTGGGACCTCAGATATCCGGACGCCAGATAACTGGACGCTTCAGTTTACGGACGATTTTATTTGGGAACAGATTTTTTATACGTTTTTTTGTCTCATTTATCTGGAATTCCACGTTCCGGATCCGGACGGTCTATTTTTACCACAAAACACTGATTTACTACTCATCATGCTTCATTTAACCGGACGGTAAAATTTGATGATACCCCGTTCAATACACGTCCAATTCAAGTCACGCCTCACAGCAGGAGGCTTGAATATCTTAACATGTGCACCTGTCAAGTGCCATCCTTTTTTTTTAACATCCCTGTATTTGGAATAGAAAATATGCTTATTAATCAAGAAAACTGGAAAGTTTTACAAAGCTGTTTGTTTTATCTACCTATTCAAATCGTATTTTAAAACGAATTGTCTCATGAATGCCTTGTTAGATTAAGTCAAAACCGGAAGTACAGGAAGAAAACAAAGTAAAAGCATGTCAACTCATCGAAAGTGCATTGGTGGATCTTGCAATTTTCCAACTAGTTAACGTTAGTTTTATCAATAAAATTGACTTTATTTTAAGAATAGAAATAATTTCAAAAATAATTCAATCAATTATTGAGGAAATTGGCATTTTTAAAAATAGATAGTTGGACACATTACGTACATGTAAATGCCTAGGCACATACATATCATACTTGGACACAAAGAATTTAGCTAGATTCAGTTATCATTATCATCTGGTTAATATTTCATGACAAAATAATAATATAAAGTGGGGTTCTTTATATTTAGTTCATATCAACGGACAACTCTATTATGTGTTGCTATTTAGTATTAATGGCCAAAAAAACCAAGTATCAACACTGGGAGCCATTGTATACAAAAACATTATCATTCATGACAACAATAGACACATTTCAGATATCCGGACGCTTCACCTATCCGGACGATTGGACTTAGGAACGAAAGTGTCCGGATAACTGAGGCTCCACTGTAAAAGGGAAATAAAGCGTAATTATGAATTCGTGTCAGCTTTGAATTATGACAATAAAAAATAATATAATTTTGAGATAAATTGAAAAGCTTTATGAAAAGTGTTCCAGATAAAAATTAAAATGCCAAGGTGATGTTTCTTGCACTTGTCTAAGAGTTAAGATTCTAACAAAATCATATATGCCATAGAATAGGCTATGCAGAACCTTTTTTCATCTGCCAGGTAAGCAGTTTACCTTTACAAACCAAAATACAAGATAAACACAATTTCAACCTGAAGAAGTGTTTTTATTTGTAATCCGATAGGATTTCTTTTTTTTTTAAACTCTAGAATCTTCGAATTCCGTTTAAATTTCTTATTGAAAATTACCTTTTTGATTTACAATCTTGTATGAAGTATCATTGTTTTATAAAAAATAAAATCCTTATAGAATGGCCAACAGGATTTGCTAAAATGCCCCCATTGGACTGTTATAAATATTCGGTACAACGTTCAGGGCTTATAAATCCGAAAATGTTATTTTGAGATATAAAACATGCCGTACTTACATGATGTGTCCCTAAAAAGCAAATCAGCATAAATATTAATAATGCTTAAACTGACACTAACAGCAGAAATACAATTTCGAAATGTATTTGCTTTTCTTACTTGATGGAACTCCTCTATCCACAACGTGAAAACACTGTCTATCGGTTATGTCTTGAGGTCTATAATAAACATTTTGACAGTTGTTAAACAAAAATATTACCGTGATAAATATCACCCCCGATCTGCGAAATCATTAATTCTCTTGCGTGCGTTTAGATGATTTTTATTGTAACTTTATATTGGGTATAATCAATTTACGTACGATATAACGTGCATAATCAATTTACGTATGATATAACGCCTGTAATCAATTAAGGTATGATATAACGCGTGTAATCAATTTACGTACGATATAACGCGTGTAATCAATTTACGTACGATATAACGCGTGTAATCAATTTACGTATGATATAACGCGTATAATCAACTTTACTACATTTATTGTCGATATTAAAGAAATGTCATGGCCTTTATTGTCCAATAAATAACGAATGTAATTAGTAGAATACATTATTAAATCAGAACACATATCAACCCCATGTTGAAAATGAGTATATAATTATAGATTATAATATATATTATAGATATATCTATATCACGTCTAAGTAATAGTCACAGCGTTGTGTACTACCTCATAGTTTATTTCTAAGAACTCAATGCGGCTGTTCCAATCATCAACCTTATATATTTTTCTTTTATTTGTTCACATATCAACATCAGATGAATAAGTATGATTAAAAATTTAACTATTGATATTTGCTTTTAGGAGAGAGAGAGAGAGAGAGAGAGAGAGAGAGAGAGAGAGAAAAAGAGAGAGAGAATTCTTAAAATAATCAATGAATTGTTGTAGGTTGTATCTATTCAATTGGTATAAACATCAGATGAATAAGTATGATTTAAAAAATTTAACCATTGATATTTGTTTTTAGGAAAGAGAGAGAGAGAGAGAGAGAGAGAGAGAGAGAGAGAGAGAGAGAGAGAGAGAGAGGAGAGAGAGAGAGGAGAGAGAGAATTCTGAAAATGCTCAATGAATTGTTGTAGGTTGTATCTATTCAATTGGTATCAAACGTTTTCCTTTCACCATTCTTATAGGAAATATATTTATGTGAAGCATATTAAAGATTCAAATGTGATATTGCAGCACAAACATTCAGATGCTTTTTATGCCAGTTTGCACCATAAACACATATTACTTGAGCCATAAAATAAAAGTATACATTTATTAATATATCAATATTTTTTCAATACAACCTAAAATAAAAAAACTCTTTTGTAACTCTAAAATGTTGATAAAAGATTTTTACTGCATGTTCTAAGAAAATAATCTATGCACAGACTAATTAATATGTTCAGCCAGTGTGTTTAACGTGCAACTAATAAATTTGTCAAAATATAGATTTGGGTTATATATACAATCATGCCTGATTTGATAGCATGAGTCATTCAAATAATTATTAAACGAATGTGTAAGCTGTAAAGTGATATAATGTTGGAATTTAATGTTAACTTATATTTTATTTAGATCTCCACATTTCAGTTGTCATGATTATAAATTGAAAGTCCCTTTATACTCACTGTGTACCTTTACACTAATAACAATTCATAATTTCATAAATTATACATAAACTGCAAAAGCCCAGAGGCCTTGAAGGCCACCTGAGAACTATAGCCCTTAGATGGACCTGTCAATGAGTATCATGTCTGCATTTTAAGCTTCATTTTGGAGTCTTAATCGTAATCCGAGACTCCCATGACTCTTTCCTCTGCTTTTATTATTTGATGTTTGAAAAACATTGATTTATAAAATCGAGGGGCAAGAGTCGAAGGAATACCCCAATGACTAAAGTGACCTAAAAAATACATGGTCACTATTTGGCCATATTTGTCACCCTTAATAAAAAGCCTGAAATCCTGCTCCATGGGCACTGAATTTTACAATACACGAGGGAGTTATGGACATAATAACGACTGCATTTTGTTTATAACCCACGACTGTAAAAGAACATAAGAATATATATTCTATATTATAGAATTTTATATATACTAAACCCAAAAAACGAAAGTGTTATGAAAATCTTCATTAAATAAATCTCAGAGTTTTCTCTGTAAAGTAACAACACATTTGATAAAAAAAATTAGTATAGGTTACATCATAAAAGCCGAGTAGTATTGATGATATCGTTTTCATGGTGCGTGGAAATCGAGGGCGCGGAGCGCCCGAGATTTTCACGCCCCATGAAAACGATTTAACCAATAATACGAAGCATCTATGATGTAAACAACTTGTTGCATATCTGATGACGTAAATTTCATTGAGAGTGTCAAGATTTCATTGAGTGTCAAACTTCCACAGCCAAAAAAAAAAAAAAAAAAAATCCTTAAAGGGATTCATATTATGATAGCTCGTCAACATGTCGGACGTTGTAAGCAATTTTGATTTTGATTTTTTGACCAATTTTGAAGATTTAGACGATTTGTCTTTGAGCCAGGCACTCGACAGATATGAAATTACTGAAGAAAATCTTGGAGATTTTAATGATATAGACTTCGGCGATTTTGACCAGTTGTCTAAACATGAAAGTGCGGAGATTTCCGACGGAAAACGTTTTCAGTCCGTTAAAAAATCCGGAAACGATGATTTCAAACAATTATTCGCTAATCAGGAAAGTAAGAACACTCAGAGGAATACAAACTGGGCTAAACGTACCTGGGATGAATGGACCGCATGGAGAGGGGATATTCCAGGTTTAACCGAAATGAATGTTGGAAATTTGAACCATTTTCTGTCGTGTTTTGTATTAGAATGTAGACGGAAGGACGGGTCTGAATATCTAGCTGCTACTCTGTACCGAATTTGTGCGGGCCTTTTAAGATACATGCGGGACAACGGGGTTACCAATATAAACTTTTTGGATAATAATGATAAAAGATTTTACAACTTTAGGAAAACACTTGATGCAAGGATGAAAGAAATATCATCGAAAGGAATCGGACTCAAGAAAAAACAAGCAGATCCTATTTCGGCTGATGACGAAAATTTATTGTGGGAAAAAGATTTGTTAGGGGGTGCAACTTCAAAATCATTGTTAAATACAGTTTTCTATTATAATTGCACGTTGTTCGGACTTCGCGGAATGGACGAACATCGCTCCCTCACACGTGATCAGTTTAGTTTGGGACAAGATAATGTGGGTACCTTCATTGACTTTCAAGGCAAAACATCGAAAAACTTCTCGGGCGGCTTAAATCAAAGGAAAACATTTATAAAACATATATGGAACTAACGGAGTCGTCGGGAAATGGACCGTTTTACAGGTATGTATATATATAATTCATATGCATTTTGCCCTCTAAAATCATTATAAATTTGCTGCTACTATAGTTAGTTGTGGTATTCATAGTAGTTCTATGTAAATTAATTTACAGGCGCCCCATAAGCGGAACTACTTCTCGTTTTTCGAGCCAGGTTGTTGGCGGGAATAAACTGTCTACTCTTGTGAAGACGATGTGTACAGAGGCTGGTTTATCCGGAAACTTCTCCAACCATTCTGGAAAGAAGACATGTGCCACGTCCTTGTATAATAGCGGAGTCGATGAGCAATTAATAATGGAAAGAACGGGCCACAGGAGTGATGCCGTAAGGAAATACAAACGCACCTCTACCTCTCAACAAAATGAAATCAGCAAACTGTTGGATCCGCCTACTAAAAAGGCACTGTTATCGACAGATCTTAGATCAACGGGTGTGCGAGATTTCGGGAACGATCTTACTAATGTTCCCGAAAACAATCGGTTTTTGTTGAGTAACTGCAATGTTACCTTTAATGTGCAGCATAATTCATAAATAGATCAAATGATGCTACCACTTTTGAACAGACGTTGTATACATGCATGCATGGTGTTATCTAGTGTGCACTGTGTTTAAGATTTTATTACATTTATATTGATTAAATAACCGTCTTTTAAGGCTAGAAAAGCTATTTAACGATGATATTTTTCATGGGTTTTTTTTGTTTGTTTGTAGAATTGCATCAAATAAATTCTTTTGTTTTCTCTTGAGCTGGTTTTTGCCTCGTGCAGTGATATATAAAGGGGCGTGGAAAGTAATATCGCATACACAGGCAATTGTGCCTCACATGAAATTCACGTTAAATTCACATGAATTTCACGTTAAATTTTCATGTGAAATTCATGTGAAAAGAGCATTCACACGAATTTCACGTGAATTTTTTTTACGTGAAATTCATGTGAATGTGTTTCACATGAAATTTTAGTGAAAAATGTGTGAATTTTTCATGTGAAAACACATTCACGTGAAATTCACATTAACAAATTCACGTGAACTTCACTTAACGTGAAATTCATGTGAAGTTCACATGAAATTCATGTAAAGCTCTTTTCACGTGAATTTCACTTGAGGCACAATTGGCTGTGTATGTAATATGGAATATATCACTACAGAAAGATCAAAGAAAAATGCGACAATAATAAATGTTCACTTGGACAGAGGAACAAACTGAAGAATTACGGACACCATCCCAATAAGAGTGAATTTCCAATTTTCCATATCCAGTAATTGCATAATTTGTTTAATTAAAATACGACAATTTATCCAACAAATGTCAATACGTTTGGTGGCCCCTTTTCTTGAATTACAGCCCTGCATCGCCTAGGGGAATCTTCGAGTGAATGAATGGAATGTCTTTCGGAGAATACGATCCCATTTATATAACAGAGAAACTTCAGGATTGTTGGTTTGGGATGGAACAGAGTCATAATGTTGAACATTTCTCTGTAGAACATTCCAGACATGCTTAATAGTATTAAGGTCTAGGGACTTCGAAGACCGTCCAGTTTTCTTGATAGTCTCCGCATCAAGGTTCTGGTTTATGATGTTTGCTCTGTGTGGCATGACGTTATCATTCATTAGAAGTAATTTGAACCAATTATGTTTTGCAAATGGTCTTACGATTGCGTGAAGAATCTCATCTTAACATTTGATACTTGTCAGTGATCAATTTCTGGTGACGTACAAATCCATGGGCTCTTAAACTTGAAATACATCTTTACATCATAAACGAACCTCCACTTAAACGATAATCTTGAAACACACAGGGGTCACTGAAAAAGCTCACATTCCTCTGTCCTCATACTTGGTGCCTTACATCATTTAAATCTACACAGAATTGGTTTCGCTTGAGCAGAATACAGATCTTAACTGACGGATTAGTAAAACTGCATGATCTGTTGCAAGGTTCAGTCTCTTATTCTGTGGTCTGCAGTAAATTGGGCGTATGACTAGCCGTCTTGCTTTTAGGTTAGCACGACGATGGACGAAGACTAATAACAATAGGTTACCCGAGTGACTCAGGTGAACTAAACATACTTTGTTTTCAAAACTGATGTGTTGTAGAACTTACACATGTACAAGTGTACGAAAAAATGAATACTTACGCCGCAATTTTGGCAACGTTCAGACAAATATCATATTCATGATATTTTGGATCGCTGTCCTGTTTTTTTGAAATCACAATTGTTGATTGGTAAATACCATTAGTATTGTTTTCTGATGGCAAAACAGAAATGCTACGATAAAGTGATTTGAAAATGTTCATTCCGCTGTTAAAGGACACCTTTGGAGTAGATCTGTGATTGTTAAAAACATAAACGGTAATTAGGTAGTTTTATCAAGAATAAATTCGATCCCTGTAAACCTACAGTTTTTATTATCTTGCAGAAAAACTATATTGTGAAGATTTCAAATTCAAACGAAAAACTTTTTTACTTATTTTTACTTTAGAAAGAAATTTAATTTATAAATTAATGATAAAAAATTAGATTAGTTTTATTAATATTCCCTCAAAATATAAAAACGTACTCTGAAAACACATAAACTGGGAATTCACAAGTTTCGTCATAGAAATCACATGTTATGACAGACCCTACGGATAATGTAGGTGCTGCAAAATACGGATTCTACAAGAAAAAAAAAAAATTGACATTTGACATAAATGCGCATATGTTTTTTTTTCTTTTTCTGGTTTTTTTTCAAAATCAATTCTTAATAAAATAATATTACATTTTAAATTTTTTTGGTCAAAAATACTTTTATAATACAATAAATCTTTTAAAATACATTTGATATCGCTGTAGTTCAAGCTTAAAGTGGGTTTTGTCATTGTAAAAAAAACATAACGCATCAAGGTAAAACTTTACATTTCTAAATATACTGTATTCACATATTACTATCTAATTGATAACTTACAAAGTGTTTTAAGCCGTTTTAAAACTAAAATATTTGATAAACAGATCTTACAGGATACTAAAACAATCCAGTTTTAAAACATTTTGTTATCATTTTTGGCAAGGCTGTTGCACAAACTTGCTGTAGTAGTAAAGTAATTTTTATATTGACATTGTGCATACACAACATTCAGAATACAATATAAATGAAAATTAACACTCTGCAACCGGCCTCATTGACCTATGAGTCACTTTATATAATCTAAAATTTTTTGCATGCTTATGAATGCTTCATACATTTAATTATGGAAAACGATAGATGACAACTTTTAAAACAAATGAAATTTTGGAGATTTTTACGGGGCTGGTAGGCAGAGTTTAAATCTAACATTTTGTAAAAGGGGAATCATTAATTATTAGCTAATTATCTAGTAAATATTGGCTATTATCAAATTGCTGGATATTAAACATAAAGAAATATTTCTGTGTCTAATTTTCATACAAAGTGCAATGTAAAAAATGGTTTTATCTTGAGTACAACGTTTTGCACATAATACACAAAGACGGTCCAATATTCGCTCGTTTCAGAATTTCAATACGTTTGGGAAGAGTTCTTCAATTTAATTTAACTGGGCAAACGTTGATATCTCCTAATAACGTTGATAATTTGAATATGACATGTAGTTCAAGCGTGTAATTAGGTTAAACTTAATGCATTCATTCTCTTTAATGTCTACAGATAGACAAAAAGACATAAATGTTAAGTCTTTTTAATAAAATGAATGTTGAGGAATTATGTTCTGTTATAGCTCCTCTGATATTCTTAAGATGTGGTGAACTAACATCAATATTAATATTCTTTTGGGATATTCCAATGGTTTTAAACTTGAAAGTTTATTTTAATGTTCTTTATATGGCATTCATTAAAATTTTATTTTTACTTTTATAAGAAAGACCTGTTCCATCATAACTTTTAAATTCTATAAACAAACATGAATTCTTTAAATAAAACCTCCTTCTTTCGACGAAACCCAAATTATCCCCCACCCCCCAACCGTATCAATAAAACTGGTTTTGTGTAAAAAAACATAATGATAGACATTACATGTTAACAATTAAAAAAAATCTAAAAAACTAATTTGCATTTCCTCAAAATATAGGGTACTCAATTCATGGTTTAAATAAAACGTATACTCACAATACTGCTATTAGACTTCTCTGTATAATCTACGAAAAGATGTTTTAACACTTATAAACTTTTATAATATTATAACAAATTTATAATATTTGTCATAAAAAATAATATTACCGTATTTTTTAGTTAATGTTAAACTGCATGTGTATAATCAATACAAGTCAAATATTCTTGGTTGGAACTTTAACAGAAATAAATAAAACTTACTAGACATGCATGTCTCATTATGTTGAGACCACAAAGCACAAACACAGTGATTCCTCACACAAACTGTTGCTTCGCTCTTCAAACATGTATTGGGGCATTGCTCTACAAAACACAATAGACACCTCTCAAAGCTTATATTTATGTGATATCATCTATCTTACTATTTATCTGTCAACAAATACATGTATTTCAACTTATTTATAAATATCTCATTTATTAATCAATCTGCATATCTATATATTCATTATCTACTAGTATCTATTTATCTAATTATCAACTATCTATCTATCTATCTATCTATCTATCTATCTATCTATCTATCTATCTATCTAACTATCAGTGTGTTTGTCTGTCTTGATCTCTTCTGTAAATTTGTTGAGTTCGAACACAGATACAGCAAAATAATATAAAGCTTGGGTTTTTGATCCTTGGTTTAATTTTGTATCAATCCTTGTAAAAAATAAGATTACAGCTCGGATAAAACGAATTGATTGACATAGAGAAATGAATTTGTAGAGGCAAAAAACGTAATCTTAATCTTTTATTATAATTGTTTATGGTTAAAGAGATTAACAATATTCAATTTCCTTCATTTTTATAAGTTTTTTAGCAACATCAATTTTTTAATATACATAGCAAAAATTTAAGCTTAAAAAGATATTTTCTTTAACGCTTCTTAAAATTATATGCATTGGTATTGGATTTGACATTTTAAAAAACAAGAGGTCCATGGACCACATCGCTCACCTGAGCAACAATAGCCATAATAAAATCAACTTTATGGAGTCATATACAAGATATCTCCACAATGTAGTTTAACATATTCTGTATAAAAAAAAAAGTTCCAATTTTTTTCTTTAGATATTCTAATGTTTATCATTAAGCCCCTTTTGTAACAGGGTGATATTAAGGTCATATCAAATATTGAGCATTGCAGTTCTCAAGATCTTAAACAACTGTTTATATATAAGATATAAACCTATAAATCAAACTTTGAACCCGTTGTGAGGCCAAGGAATTGTCCAGGGCCAAAGTCTAAACAATTTTTAAGAATTAACAATTTGTCAAAATGCGTGCATATAAGTAAAACCATATGTTAAAACATTTGAGTCTTTTGGAATAATTTAAAATGTTTTCCTATGTAAAATTGGAACACCCCCCCCCCCCTTATAGGGTACCAACCTACTCCTGAAGATTTTGATGAATTTGAATCTACACTATCTAAGGTTGCTTTCACTAAAGTAACAGCTTTTCTAAGCAAATGGTTTTTTAGAAGATTTTTAAAGATTTTATTCTATATATTCCTATGTAAAAATTGGACCCCCATTGTGGCTCCGTCCCATCCCTGGGGATCATGACTTTAACAAACTACAATCTACCCTACCTGAGGATGCGTCCACACAAGTTTCAGCTTTTTGTGGTCGATCGGTTTCTGAGAAGAATTTAAAAGATTTTATTCTATATACACATATGTATAAATTTGACCATCCATTGTGGCTCCACCCTGTCCCCAGGGATCATGATTGGAACAAACTACAATCTATCCTACTTGAGGATATTTCCATACAAAATCAGCTTTTCTGGCTGATCGGTTTCTGAGAAGAAGCTTTCTAAAGATTTTTTTCTATATATTCCTATGTAAAAATTGGACCCTCATTGTAGCCCCATCCTACACTTTGGGATCATGATTTAAACACACTTGAATCTACACTAACTGATAATGCTTCCACACAAGTTTCAGCTTTTCTGGTCAAATGGTTTTTGAGAAGAAGATTTTTAAAGTTTTTATATATATTCCTATGTAAAATTGGACCCCTATTGTGGCCCACCCTGTCCCAGGGAACATGATTTGAACCAACTTGAATCTACCCTACCTGAGGATGCTTCCAGACATGTTTCAGCTTTTTGGTCAAATGGTTTTTGAGAAGAAGATTTTGGAAGATTTTTCTCTATATACTCCTATGTAAAAATTGCCCCCCCCCCCTCCCCCACTGTGGCCACACCCTACCCCCGAGGGTCATAATTTGAACAAACTGTCCGACCTGAGGATGCTTCCACACAAGTTTCAGCTTTTCTGTTAAAATGGTGTTTAGAAGAAGATTTTGAAAAATACCAACAAATTTTCAATAATTTTTAATTATCTCCCCTTTAAAGAGGGCGTGGCCCTTCATTTTAACAAACTTGAAAGCTTGGATCCCCTTTACCCAATGATGCCTTGTGCAAAGTTTGGTTGAAATTGACTCAGTGGTTCTGGAGAAGAAGTCGAAAATGTAAAAAGTTTACAGACAGACAGACGGACGGACGGACGGACGCCGGACAAAAAGTGATCAGAAAAGCTCACTTAAGCTCAGGTGAGCTAAAAAACATACTTTTTAAAATAACTCAAACAAAAAATATGGTTGGGTTTAATAAAAAAAACCCAAAACAACGGAAATAATGATATGGTGTCGATTGTAATAAAGCTGTTGTCTGTACATATTAATTTTGATTTAAAAACGCACGAGTCATAAACAATATATGGCTTTGAATGAGACGATGTCCAAATTTATTGTTTGTTTTTTATATGAATTATGACACAACCAACTTTAAAACTCTTTTTGATGAGGAAAAAAGGCACGAAATTCTAGAGTAGCTATTTGGATGAATGGAGGGGTTAAACAAAATATGTTTTATGTAATGACATTATTTACAACTGCGAGTTTCCATGGAACGGCTTTCTTCTTAAACCTAAAGACGCCATCATAAAGAACACAAAAGAATATGTACACGTAATTGTCATCAAAGTCTGTGTACTAATAGAAATTGCTTATACCAGGAATAATGTATGTTCCAAAGGTTCAATCAATCGACTTGTTTTTAGAAAAAGCACTATTAAAAAAAGTTAACAAAGGAATAAAACAAAAACTAACCTTGTATATCGCCTAAAAGAAAATGAAGATTGGTAAACACTGTTCATTAAAACATATATATATATATATATATATATATATATATATATATATATATATACAATATACTTGATTTGTGCTTAATCATGAAATATATCAAAGATACACTACTGATTTAACAAAAGCTTTAGAATAGTTTTTATATATAATTTAACGACATTTCAAGGACAGAGGCATCAATAGCGGAGATCTAAAGGGGACACCTGTGTATAAAATTTGTAAAGTCAAAACCCTACATACCAGAAAGACATTGATAAGAACCATTATTTTGTTGACATATATTATTCTCACTGCATGTGGTTGGATGACAAACATCAATATCTAGAATAGAACAGGTATATCAACATGACTTTATCAATGTATAAACTTTTGTTCGAATATTTTAATTTGTGTTTTGGTAGTTTTTAGAGACAATTGGACAAAAAATTAATAAAAGAAACAAAGCCACCAGTTTTTTTGTAACTTTTCTAAATTATGAATACTAATTGATAATCGAAAAAAGTTTATCATTGAAAGGGACTGTTTAATTTTCTGTGTAATATTTCATAATATCAATGAAATCATTATATAAAAATACTTCGAGATAATGAATGCAAAATGTCTCTATTCACCAACATCACATCTTGTGCCCTTCTTTCCCGGTAGACATAAACAAATGAAGTACGGTGACATATCCACATCCATGCAGACATTGGAACCAACACAAGGTCTCTGTTTGCAGAGCTTTATACCTATAACACATGTATTATACAAAGCACAGAGAATTTCACCCTAATGGAGATTCACCTCCGCCCTGGCAGGACTTTCAACCCTAGACAATCGAAACATACTCTCGTAGTCTCTCAAATATATATACA
>WFKH01006014.1:63792327-63817308 GCA_016163765.1 Magallana hongkongensis | reverse complement strand
ATATATATATATATATATATATATATATATATATATATATATATAAACAGAGAGAGAGAGAGAGAGAGAGAGAGAGAGAGAGAGAGAGAGATTCATTGATGAATCATTTAATAAAATTTACGACATTTTTATAGATAAAAGACCCACAGGCCTCGACGGTCACCTTTCAGGGAGTCTTATGTTTGCATTTTAAGCTTCATTTTAGTCTAAAACCTAGTCCGAGATTCCTCTTACTGTAACCGACGACGGAAGAAAACCAATGGCAATGAGTGACTCAGGTGACCTAAGAATGTATAAGTCATAAAAAGACTTATAAAATATAATGACTATATATGATAAAGAATGTTTTTACTTACGTGTTTCACATAATGTACCATTGTAGCGTTCATGGCAAGTACATGTAAAACCTGATTTATCTTTAAAAGCTGTGCATCTGCCGTTGTTAAGACAGGGTTTGAATTCACATGGATCTATACAAAAATCAAATAATATATTAAGTAAATTATGAATGAATACCTCACTTCCCCATTAATGTGTTATAAGTTGTTAAAAAATGACAAGTAGATAAATGACATAACTTGCTACTTTTGTTTTACAAGAATACACATCGCTTGCTGAAATCTCAAATTAGAATGGTAAATTGATACTTTCAACTGGAGGATCAAGTGACAAAATTTTAAAACCGTTAATACAAGTGATTCAACAAACGACAACGTCAAAATGACATTATGCGTTAGGAGGTCATCTAAGCGTCAAATAATTTATCTAGCTCCAAAAAAATTAAATTTTGAGCGTCGTCGAGTGTCATGTGTCAAGTATATTCACGTTGATTTTTTTCTATCTTTAAATAACCTTATAATTCATTAAAAAATTAATATTCATGATAAATATTTTTCTTCAAACAATAGTATAATAATTCTTTAATTAAATTTTACCCTGTCTTTCAACTGTGACAATAAGACACCTCACAGTCCAGTCAAATCTAAAATATATATCGAAGAAAAGGTGATATTTTTATTTCAATGATATAAAAGATATTAAACATTATGTCGGTAGAATATTAAACATAGATTATTTACCGATCAGTGGCATTTAAACATATTTGTCGGGGACCAGGTGTCAAGGCCAAGAACTCCACATTTGCTACCTTGGTGTATGTTGTGCCATTTATTACATCAGAGCTGTATTGTATTGTGATATTTTCTACACTCATGTCCGTACTGGTGATTCTGCCAATGCCTCTAAAATGTTATAAAAGAATTTGAATTCACATGTACACATTGGTTCATATTGCATTATTTATATTGGTTATTATTTTACAATCTTATCGTTTTATTTTAAACACTTTGTAAAAAAATATTCGTTAGGAAAAAGTTTTATAAACTGGGTAAGAATAGTGAAGGCTTTTTATTAGCTCTATGGAATTTTAGAGTTGTGATTATAGTTTCGAAGGATGATACCGCACATAATTTCCCGGTAAGTTTCTGTTTTCAATAAATTAATATGATGTTTTATTAAGAAGGATGATACATGTATTTGCCTTTATATCACATGTGATTTTTCTATCATATAAAAAAAACAATCAGACTTACCCTGGGTTGTCTGTCGCAGCAAAGACAGGAAACACGCAATATGAATAAATCGGGCAAATTATGTCTTGTGGATATGGAATCGACGCAAAATAAGGCTTTCCCTGTAACGGATTTAACGAATAATTAAACAAGAGGCCCACGGGCCACATTGATTACCTGAGCAACAGTAGTCATAACTCTGATCAAATCAGCATTACAATATCAAATTGAAAATATCTTGACAATTTAGCACAGAAGATTTTGCTTGAAAAGTAAAAAAATAATCTTGCAAGTTTTATCCACATATTTTTATGTAAAATATTAAGCCCCTTTTCTTGTTTCAGTATTTGTAAGAAGATTTTTCTCTATTTCTATTTAAAACTCTCTCCCCCACCATTGTGCCCACCCTTCTCCCGGGAATCATGATTTAACAAACTTTAATGTTTAATTACACAAGTTTCAGCTTTCCTGGATGATTGGTTTTCCAGAAGATTTTTTTATTAGGATTTTCTCATATATTCCTACGTAAAAGTTTGACACCCCTCACCCCCCATTGTGGCCCAACCCTACCACTGGAGATCATAATTTGAACAAACTTGAATCTACCCTACCTGAGAATGCTTACACACAAATTACAATTTTTCTTCAAAAGTGGTTTTTGAGGAGAATATTTTTAAAGATTTTTCTATATATATTTCTATGTAAAATTATGACCCCTATTGTGGCCCCAACCTTACCCCGGGGATCATGATTTGAACAAACTTAGATCAACACTACCTGAAGATGCTTCCACACAAGTTTTAAGTTTTCAATCCAAAAGATTTTGGAGAGAAAGATTTTTTTTAAAAATACCAACAAATTTTCAATAATTCTAAATTATCTCCCCTTTAAAGTAGACCTGGTCCTTCATTTGAAGAAACTTAAAAGCCCTTTCCCCAAGGATGCTTTGTATTAAGTTTCGTTGAACTTTGCCCATTGGTTCTGGAGAAGAATGAAAATGTGAACAGTTTACGACAACAACGACGACGACGACAGACAACTGACAAATTTTAATAAGATAATCTCACTTCAGCTCAGGTGACCTAAACATGGAGAAACGTATACGTATAAATAAAAATTTTAAATAACACATCCCCTCCCCCCGCACAAAAAATTAAAGTAAAGCTCACCGATCTAGGCGGATTTGGTCGAAAAATGCTGGCTGTAAAACATATTCATAATCTATCAGTCTACTTAAAACAAAGGACTTTATCTACCTAATGTTTTTATTAATTCTGATTATATTGAACATTTCTACTTTCTACTTGGTTTTATAAAATTGTCTTACCTTTTACGTCAATTTTCATGCAGCGCAAGTAAACTGTACTTATTCTGAAATAAAGTTCGCATAAACAATGTTTCCTTTACACTAATATATAAATGATGGCAATCTACAAAACATACAAACCAATACACTTAGGCATTTTTAGAAGAAAAATAATTTATGGCATTTTTCCAATGTCAAACTGAGCGAAATGAGGGTATACACGTTCTAAAAGTTGTAGAAAGAAAATTAGCAAGTTAAAACCTATATTTTTAAGCATTTTAAGTGCAACAAATATAAATCGAAAATTCAAAAGAGAAAATAGTTGACCATGAAATTACAAAATTGTCAAGATAAGTAAAATTTCGCAACTATTCATATTTTCTCATTTCGTGTTCTTTATATAAAAATGTTTTTTATCGGTTTATAAAATAAAAATTGCATCTTACATAATTTTTTATTTAAAAATATATAATTAAAACGTGTTTTGATTAAACGCTGTATTAAGAACTGCAAAAATTGAAATTGTTTATACTATGTTCAATATACATGTACAATATTTCATACTTATCATTATAAGAGAAAAACAAATATTTTAACAAAAAATTTGCTGAGTAAGGACTCACCTTAAATGCATTTTGGTCAAAAGAAAGACGCATAAAAAATATGCAAAAAGTCTAAAAAAAAAAATCATCTGATTGCTTTGAAATTCTGTTTTTAAAATAGGTCTGACTAACCCAACGCTTTTTGTTATAGGAATGACCTCATACTTTGATTCTATAACAGAGCGGTTTGTGCTCTAAATACAATTGATGTATTTATTTTAATCATTAGAAAAAATAATGATGTTAAAGACGGAGTCTTGTCTGGTTTTGGACAAAACATCAAGTATAATTGAGTGTCCAGTTTATTGAGATATTAGAAAAAAAATCTTATTTTTTAACATTGTAAGGTTTTACAATCTAACAAGGCCTACATTTTTGGACGAGCAATGACTTGCAAAATTATTTATACGAACTTTGGACTTAAAAAGTGTTTTTGAATTATTATCTTAAAGGTTTCTTTTATCACTTGCAAGTAAAAAAAATCATTTAATGATATGAAAAAATCATTTGAACAACTTAGACGCAAATAATATACATGTAAACATATTTCCAGATGATTTAACAATACCCATTGCTATCTTCTGCATTTGCACACACTATGTGTTTCCCAATATCACTGTCTACAGGAAACCAGCCCATTGATATGTACACTGCAGTTGGGTCTCCTGGAACTGACTGTATCGCTGTCTTTTGCACGCGTATACCGTCTCTTCTCAGAAAGTTGAATCTTATAATTCTTCTATTTAAAATATACATTTCCTTAGTAAAAATATCCGACACTTACATTTCTAAAACTTAATTACAAATTTCAAAATTGAAGAAAAGGGCTTGGAATAAATCTTGCCTTGATCTGTCGGTGGGTTTTGCATAGACACTGACATAGAAATATCCGCCTACATAAACAGTATACGCTTGGTTGTTTGGTGGTGTTGGTGGTATGAACTTAGGTGGATCCGTCCTTCCTGTTACTTTAAAATACATCTAAACGACAGATAAAACTTACAATGAACTAGCGTCGTTTTCAAATGAAATTGTTTCAGGGGAGCGATTTCAAATGATACTTGATCCAATAAGGTAGGTACGTATAGCATATCGTTTATACACAATAACTGATTTCATTTATTGTATATAAACAAACGCAATTATCGGGTATTTATTATTTGTCTCTTTGGGAGCTAACAAAATAATAAAAATAACTTTTTCTACAATTAAGACTCTCTAGTTTCTATACGGTTTCGAATATTTATTTAGTTTCTATGATTCTTCATTAAAGAGGTTCATAGTACATTTTGACTTTATTGTACATTTTCATTTCATTTGCAATTTGATTTAACATATATATGCAATATACAAATATGAGAAAATTGTGTTGCCGTAATAAATGCAGGGGCAGCCCCAACCCCTATTCCATACTTAGCTAAATACCTTCAAGCGTTAAAAGACATACATTCTTGTGAAGTGTTGACATTGTTTATATTTAGCTTTTTATACTAGCGAAACACCATCTTTACGACTCGTGATTAGCTTTAATGATAATAAAAAGGATTTTCTGATTCAAGATCATATTTTATCGTCACAAATGATTTTTAAAAATAACCGAACTTACCAAAACAGTCACTCTTCCTATGGGATTCGAATATGCGGAATAATATGAATATGTCACAATGTATTTTCTACTATAGTCCTTTACTGTGACTGGAAGAGTAAATGTGTCGCCCACGCTGAATCTTGTATTATTGAGGTTGATAGTAAGCACACAATCCTTCGCAAAGAAATAAAACAGTGTTAGTATTCTATAACTGTCCTCTGGTCATCAAATTGATCATTTAAAGTGGAGTGAGAATTTTAAAAAAGGAGTAGATTTATTTCCAAGGTGCGTTATTTTAAAAAAAATGCGAAAAAACAGTACCTTTTCATTCATTTTTATAATATTTGTAATTGTCAGATTTTTAACTATGGTTCGAAAAGCCCCAGCTTCGATAAACATAGAAAGTTCACAGTCAATGGCATCATCATCATCATCAACAGCTGGTATGTGAATTGTATGCGTCTTTCCGTTTTCCAGACTAAAACAAAATGAAAAAACAAACCAATTCTTCAAAAGCAGATGTAGGATTACTGAAATTTGTCGTTTGGATTGAACGCTTTATATGATAAGGTTATATCCACATAATTCCAGTTCTACATAGCACTCGTATCAACAGGGAATTTTTATTGTATAAAACCGCAGTGTTATGCAGTCTTTCTTTCAAGGACCTTTACAAAAAATATTTGGCCACATAGTTGATCATTTTTAACCGTATAGTGTAGTTTGTAAACGTTGCATAATATTTAAATTAGTCCGATTTATTTTGATACATTTCAGGAGCGGCAGTTGCAAATGAAAAAATAAATATAAACGCAATTATTTATTAATGTTTCCAGTAAAACCGGTGAAGACTTTTCTATATTATTTTTTTTAAACCGACATGAAATTACATTAAAAAAAACCCAAGTTGCTCTTTATTATAAAAAAAAGGACTGCAATACGCAGACCATATGCATATCTAACGAAAATATGAAAGTATTAAGGTTATCTGAGATTTCATCGACTCTAACCCTTTGGTTTCATATAAAAACATGTGCAGGGGAGACCTCTAATTGCAAAAGTGTTAATATGATGAATATGTTACATATGTTACATAAATGATACTGTATCATTTCATTTTTCGGTTTATATCATTTACTTGATAAAACTTCATTACTTGTATTATACTTTATGTGTATGTGTAACTTAATGTGTATGTTCTGTATACACAGGTTAATAAATAAAAATATTGTTTTCCTACCAACCTACAAGTGTTTTTCGACGACTGTTGACATCAGCCCATGAATTTGTTGTGCTATTTCTAATGAACATAAATTGTGAAAACGTAAGTCTGCTTTGTTTTTTATGCTGGCAGTTAATATCACATGCAACCATTTCTTTTAAAAGAATACTTTGTTTCTGCACTTTACAATCTCAGGGCCTTTGAAGTATAACATGCATGTGCTCATGGCATGGAATCCCGATTCAGATAACGTGTGCTAGCCTGGTTCCCTGACCTATCCATAATCCCGCGCAGGAACCAGATACACAGAATTTTTCCTGTCGCATCCGGTTTTACTTCACTTATATATTTTTTGCATTTATCTCTACTTTAGTCTACCGCCTTATTATCGCTTCTAGTCAGTAAAAAAAAGAAGAGAGCGTTTGAGTATTTTAATCTCCCGAATACGTTACATTAAACGTTAAGATTTATAGAAACGCGTTCTGAAGAATTAAGGATTTGTTTAACAAACTACTTGTCGAATTTTTGTCGAGAATTGGCCAGGATAATACAGTTCTCTCCCTTTGCAAGTGGTTTTCAAGCAACACCGTAGACAATTTCTATGGTATCTGGGATGTTATAATTGCAAAAAATGTATTGCTAGTGATTAAACAAATGTGAAAATACAGAATTGTAAGGTTCTACACCATATGCAAAGATCTGGAATGATCATACCCTGCAGATTTTATGTACTAATTCAGAAGAGATTTGCTTTAACATTCAAAACATACTTTTTGGTGAGTGTCAACTCATATTCACCAATTGTGTCATTTATTTATATCACATATATAAAAAAAAAACACTGTTAAATATAATGTAATTAAATAAGTCATTTGAAGATATTTTATAATATTGAAAAATATATATTAATCTGTAAAATATTCTGATATTTTTTTAATTTTTTTAGGCACACTGAAAAAGTAGGTTATTTATTACACTTTAATGTGCACTTTTTAATCAGCATACCGTGTAAATTTTTCGATATATAAATATATTGCTCATGTTAGTATGAGGGTGTGTGTGAAAATTGGTGAGTGTTGTTTGTGCAATATTCATAACTGTCACATATTTGACTGTCTTTGATAAAAGTGTGTGTGGTTTGTGTAATATTTGTATATGCCACATATTTGATTGCCTGTAATGAAGGCTAAGAAATAAAGCATTTTTTTTAAAAAGTCTGATTGCAAGCTTAAACGCGCATCGTAAACTCTACGCTGGAATAAAAATAAGATGGCACTTTGTTTCTTAATTCGTTCTTATATTTCTTACGAATAAAATAAGTTTGTTCCTCGGTGGCTCATTTGATCAAAGTTGCTCACAAACAAGTCAAAATGTGAATAATATTAATACCCTTCAATAGCAATGTGGCGTTACAAATGACTGAAAGGGAAGTATTTTGAATAATTCTCAAAACTGTATTCGAAATCATCACACATATATAGCGATGAATTTGGGTAATTGCGTTATTTAAAATAGCAATGTTTTCTTGTAATGAATATATGTAATCGATGAGTGAGTTTTGTTTAACTTAATTAAACTTAGATAGCAAACTTAACCCACCTGTAATACGGTTTAACCAAGACCACAGGACTTCTGTTTGGTTTCTTAGTATCAGTCCGGATATATGGATCAACTTTTACTTGTAAAAATGCAGGGACAGCCCGGCCCATATTCGTCACATTCCCATCCATTACGTTTTCAAACCTTGAAAAGCACAATAAATATAAAAAAAGGTAAAGCTGTTCGAATATGACAAAACAAGAAATTTGTATACTATAGTATTTGGAGGTAAGTGATATATATTTATGAATGATACATTAACATTGCTACATTTCTCCGTGCTATTCTCTAGTTATCCTGATTACCTATATATCTAACAGTAAGCGTTTTACAAGTGTTTGAGTGTGCCGTGTAGATGAAAAGATCTCTATTAATTGATTTAAAAATGCTCAGCCTCTTATTGTGGCTCCAACCTACCCCGAACGATTATGATTTGAGCAAACTTTAAGTAACTCTATTTCAAGATGCTTCCACACATGTTTCAGCTTTTCTAACAAAATCCTTTTAAAGTCGATTTTTTTTAAATGATGGATTACCCTGAGTTTATCTCTGCATTTAAGTCAAATTGGATTAAAAAATTAATTCATTCTGGGGAAAAAGAGTTAATGCTTATTTGAACGTTTTTACAGATAAATAAAACAGAACTATGGAAGAAAGGTACAAATTTCATTTTGAGCTTAAGCAAAAAATTACCAAACTTATTTTTGAGAGAAATTTTATCAAGTTAAGGATATAAACCGAAAACTGACCATTCTGTAAGAGAAAGAACTGATCGAGGCCCGTAGGTTCTTTCTTTCACAGAATGAACAGTTTGAGGCTAATATCCGACTTAAAACATTAACTCTTTTGTTCTCAGAATAGACAGTATCAGGTAAACACAATGCAGATAAAAATTTTCATTTCAATTTCAACAATAAAACCATCTATACCACTATTCCCTTTGTTCACTTAAAGGGCAGGTTCAGGTATGTACAAGGGTATAAGAAGCTGAGCTGAAAATTTTCATATTTATTCACTCTTTAACTTAGCAGCACCAACATCTCATGCAAATACTGATACTGTTCTAAGTGATAATTTGGATATGGAGGGTGGGAAATCTCTGACAAAAATTACATTTTTGATGAAAATGATTAATTCAACCAATTGCTTGAATGCAAACATTTTTCCAGGAGGGTAGAGAAGATTGAAAGTCGATGTTTAATTTCATAATTTTGTATTGGAGGCTGTGGTCTGGATGATAGAGAGAGATTACTTTTACTTATTAACAATGTGAGTTTCATATGGTGCAGTGAAGTGATGTTTTAATTTACAATCTAACGTGACTTGTGGTTGCAAGTAATCATGATCAAGTGGTTTTATTATGATTTATGATTCTACAAAATGGATTCAGCGTTTCCTACCTGCTTGGATTATAAGGAAACCCACTTAGTAAGAGGGGAAATGCTGAAGTACTAAATTCCCCTCTGTATTGCGCTATCGGCGTCATATGCAATTAAAGGTATTAGAAAAGGTGTAAATCTGATTCTTTAATGGCAAATGTATGGTCTTATTCTTGTTTCTACCTTACCTGTACCTGCCTAATAAGTTAAAAGAATTGCCTGTCACAGTCTATTATTTTACAAAATGGACATTTTTTCTATCCATTATTGTTAAAAACTGACACCAAGAGATAACTTATTGAATTTTTTTCTTCGGATTTACAAGAACTTTAACTGGTATTAATGCTGAATAAAAACCAAAGGATTACTAGTATATAACAAAAATAATATAACATTGTATATTAATGGGATAACCCTAACATTCGGATATGTAAGCATCAGCTTTTTCAAAAAGTTATTAAAGAGGAGGGTTTGTTTTCATTGGTGATAAGCTTAATCTTTATGGGAACTTTTTAGTTTAAATACAGATATAAATCTGATAGTAATTTTGTTGAATATACTGGAATGCATTTTATATTACAATTAGATATAGTAGATATGAGCAAAGAGGCTGGACCTAACAATCCAAACTGTATTTTGGTATTCTATAAAATACGAAAAGTTGTTAGGAAATTTATTATATTTTCATTACAAACAAAAGGGAACCAGTCAAATGATTGATTAGATGAAAGGATTTAGTAGAAAATTTTACAGACATTGAATGGAACAAAATGAATTTCCTATCAAACCCACACAAGAAACTAATTACAAAACCAATCAATATATACTTTAATTAATCAATTCCCCATCATGTTCTTTCTGTAAAGAAGAAATTGAAACAATTGATCATCTTTTTAATGAATGATATTTAGTAAAAGAATTATGGTGTGATATCGAAGAATGTTTTAAAATGAATTTGATTTCTCCAAAACTTTTGACAGAAAATCAGTAAAGTTTAGTGAATCTTTAAAGTCTTACATATATAAACCATACACTTTGAAAATGTTTGATGTGAAACAATATATTTTCGCAAACAAATATCATAATAATCTATACTTGAATATCAATGTGGTAAACCAAATCATTAAAGAAGGGTTTTAATAATACAAAATTGTTTTTAAAGAACTATAGATATTGACATTATGAAAGCCACTGATAGCCAATATGTGAAAAAAAATGTAACATGCATGTATGTTTTTTGTATTTGTCTGAAACTGGATATTCATTTTTGATATTGAATATTTTTATCGACTTCTTTTAAGAAACGTTTAAAAATTGTATCCCTACTCCCCCACTCATCCTTTCAGTCTCACATTTCCTTTTTTTCTAAAAAAAAAAAAATATGTAACTGCACCAGTATTTGCAATAAAGTTTTTGGTAATTTTACATATTAACATATGCACCATTGCCAATGGAAATAACTTGTTCGAGTATTTTAATTAAAAAAAGTATCGGCAAACTGCCATTTCAACCAAGAGCTTAATAATTGGAAGATTAACAGGAACGGGTCTATAGGCTTATTTTAAATCTATCTTTTTAAGATAGCATCATTGACTAATAAGTTTGCTTACAACCCGCAAGTCCATATATGAACAGGAACAATCTGACTGAACATAATCATTAACAGAACGTAACGAACGTCTATCATCATGGATAAGTCTATCTTTAGAATTTGATATTGGGATAGCTCCATACCAACAGTAGGTTTGACACAAATAACTACATAGTTATTGTTTGATAACTCACACATAATTTGTCTCTCGACTTGTTCTGTATATTGAAAGCATGACTGGTAATTGTAAACCTCACATGAGACAAGTCGCTGCTCAGCCCCATCATCTATAATTTGAAACCCATCTTTGAGCCTCTTGCATAAGACGTCACGATCAAAATCATCATGTAAATAAAATTCCCAGACAGATGGATTCGGCCAAGGCGGGGAGTATGAGCAGCCACCCGCCTTCTGGTCTAGATTTTGGGTGAGAAAGAGCGTTAAGAGATTGCAATTAGCACAAAAAAACAAATTTCCTGCATATCTCCTTTCCTTTCGGTGTAAATGGACCATGTCAAGCTCTTCTCTGTTTGTAACTCTCCTTTCTACTATTTCTTGTAGATAAGAGCATATTGTAGAGCTTGCACAATGAGGTTATATTGTTTAGAGACGAGCTGAAAAACTTGATGATATGGGCGGGATATCACTCATCAGAACTTCCCCTTTTATTGCAAGCACAATATTCACCGTCGGACAGAAGGATTGATATTTATTTTTATATACTTGCTGAAGAGATAGTTGATGTATTTAGTTTATTCCAGGTAATCCCTACCCACTGGTCACCAAGCTCGTGGAAATGTTGCAACCCGAATTTGATATGTTAACCTTAAAGTTGCTGATTTGATATCAGCCGAGGCTGCTTCGATGTTGTCACTCACCTCGTCAGATCGTTGCACGTTCTTAGGAAATCAATAACCGTTCGATCTCTAGAGGAGTGTGTAATGTATTGGAGAGAAAGTAAGAAACACGTCTGTATAGTTTGCTAACTATTTATTAAGTGAAGTGATATTTTCATATGATAACAGATGTTGGGATTGTACATAGATTTACCCATAAGAACATGGGCAGTCAGAGAGCGCTTAATAGCTTGAATATAAACACATAAATAAACACATCTCAGGAGTCGGTTCTAAAATTTTTGACATTACATTCCCCCCTTTCTTCCGAATGAAACACATGTATTAGATAAACTTCATTACCTCAGCATTGCATTTTTTCTTTTGTTTGCTTGAAAAACGAAATTCAAAATGTTTATTCAGAATGTCATAATATCACTGTCCTTTCTATAAACTACTATAAAACGAATACATATCTAAGTATATAATCGAGGGGATTTTTGTGCCCCTTTACATTAATTAAAACACTATTTACACGCGTAATCTTCGAGATACGATGGTGGTTTGCGTACGCGCGTTGACCGTCTAGGTTCTTGCTGTGCCGGCGGATGCGTGTTAATGATGTCCTCACCCAGGTCATCTGAGGTATCGGCTGGCTTATCGCATTCCGTGTTAAATTTCTTATAGAACGACGCGTCTCTGGTAATTTCTTTATCCTCTGTCTTCGCAGTAATCGTGGACCCATGTTGTTTTACTACTGTGTATGGCTCTGGATTGAACGGAGTTGTTAGTTTATCCGTTTTGCGTTGATTGACCAGGACTTGATCTCCTATCTTTAAATGATGTTCTGTTGCCTTTCTTTTTTCATCCGCATATTGTTTCATTTGCTGTTTTTGTTTCCGGTCATTGTCTTGAATTATTTCCTTGTTCACTGCTGGCGGTATGATCTCTTGAACTCGAGTTTTTAATTTTCTTCCAAACAATAATTCTGCTGGCGTCGCGTTACTTGTTGAATGAGGCGTTGCTCTATAATTTCTTAAAAGTTGTAAAGTTCTTGTTTTCAGATCCGATGTTCGCTGTGTGCTGCTCTTATGGACTTTCCTATGCTCTTCATAAATCGTTCTGCTTCTCCGCTTGCTTGAGGCCAAAGCAGGGTTATTTTTCGATGCTTAAACCCAAGATGATCCGCAAATTCTTTAAATTCTGATCTATTAAACGGTGGACCATTGTCGGTTTTAACGACGTACGGGATTCCAAATAAAACAAACACGCAATCAAGTTTAGGTAACACCGCTTTTGCTGAGATTTTTGACAAAATTTCTACTACAGGATATCTTTAATAATCGTCGATTACGACCATCAAGTACGATCCATTCAGAAATGGTCCACAGAAGTCTATACTCACTTTTGACCATGGTCGTGTTGGTAGCGGTAACATTTTCAATAGCTCGCAATGCCTTCCAGAAACAGATGCTTGGCACGGGATACATCGCTTACAAAATTCTTCAACCTTTTTGTCTATGTTGACAAACTAAACCTTTTCGCGGAGGAGTTGTTTGGTTCTCACGATTCCCTAATGACCCTCATGCGCTAATTGTATTTCGGTATGTTGTAATGTTTCTGGGATAATGATCCTGTTTTCGACCAGTAGGACATAATCGTTCCCATTTTGATAAATGGTCAGCTCGTTTTGTCTACGAATCAAAGTGTCGATTACTTTGTTTTCAAATAGACATCGTGACATTTGTTTCTCATTTTTGATCGCTTCAATAACATGTTGAAGTGCCGAATCCTTACGTGTTTCGTCGCTGATCTTCGTTAAAGTAAGTACCTTTGGGACTGCATTCTCTGTAATGTAGTTCACATAATGTTCCGCAATGTTGGATAGTTCAGATGTCGATCGTTTTCATGGATGCCTCGTCATTTAATCTGCTGCATTAGATTTTCCCGGTTTTTACTGAATTGTAAAGTTGTACGGTTGTAGCTTTTTATCTCCATCGTTCGATCCTTGCTGGGAGTTTTGAATTTAGGTTTTGAAGATGGACTCTAGCGGTTTATGGTCACTAAAACTTTTAAATTGATTTCCAAACAGGTATAAATGAAAATGCTCACAGCCCCAGACAACGGCTAATGCTTCTCTTTCAGTTTGGGAGTATCTGGTTTCAACATTATTTAGCGCTCGGCTTGCGTATGATATGACTTTTCCGTCTTGAGTTAATAACGCTCCTAATCCCAAGGAACAAGCGTCTACTATCATAAAAGTTTGTCTCGTTGCATCAAAGTAAGCCATTACTTTGTCGCTTGTGAGATCACGTTTGAGTGTCTCAAACAATTTCTGTTGATTCTTTCCCCCACTCAAAATTTACATTGTTTTTGGTGAGGTCCCTCAATGGTGCTGTAATGGTTGAATAATTCGGTATGAATCTCCCGACATAGTTGGTCATGCCCAGGAAACTTCTTACCTCGCTTACATTCTTGGGAATTTCCGCTGTCTTTATAGCATCAACCTTCCGTGGATCTGCTGATATTCCATTGGCACTGAACTTGTATCCATAGAACTCAAGCCGTGACTTGTTGAATTCGCACTCATCCTTATTCAATGTTAGGTTTCTATCAGATAGCCTCTTGAATACAGCTTCCAGGCTTTTGTCCTGCTCGAGCTGATTTTCTCCAAATACAATTATATCATCACTGATGTTGCGGACACCACGCAGTCCTTCTAACGCAGTACTAAGTGTGTTCTGGAGGACTTCGGCTGCAGACGAAATTCCAAAGCTGAGTCGCTTGTATCTACGCAATTTACATAAGTTGAGAATGTTGTGATATTGCGTGATTCCGGATGTGATTCGAGTTGATGATCAAGCTTTGAAAACACTTTAGCACCGTTAAGATTCAAGATCATGTCAATTGTTAGGGTAACGTGCATTTCCTGTTGAATGGCTGTGTTCGCTTTACGCATGTCAACACAAAGTCTAATTTCACCAGGCTTTTTGGGTTTTGGTGCGACAACGATTGGTGACACCCACGGTGTTGGTCCATCTACTTTTTCGATTATGTCAAGCACTTCTAACTTCGTTAGCTCTTGTTCTACCTGTTTCCGAGAACGGTATTCGTCTATGTGGTTGCGTTACTGGTTGTATGTTTTTATCTATGTGAAGTTGAATTTGTTTATTCTTCAATTTTCCGATTCCATCAAACTTGGATGGGTATTTTTTACACAATTTCACAATTTCCTTCTCGCATACTGTGGTCGCAATTTTTGGTACAATCTGCTTCTTGATGCACGTATCGTATCCTAGTATGCAGCCATAATTTGGCCACATAAACTTCAGCTGTTTCAATTTTCTTTTCATTTTTGATGGTTGCTGTGAATTTTAATCATTTTAAGCTGCATATTTGAGCCATACGCAAAAACAGGATTGTTAGCTTTCCTCAGTTTTACTTTACTTCTTATTTTCTGAAATGTTTTCTCGTCAATCGCGTTGATGCTTGAGCCTGTGTCAACAAGTACTCTCATGGGGATTCCGTTGATTTCTATTTTTATTTGTGGTTGCTTACATACAGAGTTATTCTGACCCAGACCAAAAACGTATCCTTCAGATTCACTATCAGAGTCACTGTACTTGGCGGCTTTATCCAGTTGTTTGATTGACTAAGAAGGAGCATGCCGTTTTTTCTTTGCTTGGCATATTGAGGCGAAGTGATCAGGCTTATGACATGAATTGCATGTTTTACCTCGGGCGGGGCATCTTCCATTCCGGTGAGGATATGATCCTTCACAAAAATAGCTCTTGTCATTTGGTCGCGCGTCCTTGTGATGCGGTGTTCTGTGTTTCTTCTCCAGGAATTTTGGTGCGTTTCTGCGTTTTCTTATTACATTAATATCATTTGCGGATCTGTCCGATTCTCAATTTCACTTGCTTGTCTGTCTGATATTCCCATAGATCGCGCTAGCTTCAGTAAATCGTTCGGACTCATGTCTTCCCGCAATGCACGTCTCCTCAACCTCGTTAAGTTGCATCTGTGAATGATTTGAGAATTTAACTCCTTGTCATTTTCGGCGAACTCGCATGTTTATGATAACTGCCTAAGCCTAGTGTGAAACGTATCTATGCTCTCCCCTGTTTCCTGTTTCGCCTGTCTAAATTTATAAATTTCGAATTCTGCATTTTTGTTTGGCGCAAAGTATTCCGTAAGCTTGGCTACAGCAGTGTCGTAGTCGTCTCCTGTGTCGGGTAGAGTTTCAAAAATTTCATTCACTTCTTCTCCAGCATAGTAGTAGCGCACGTTGTCTCGGTTTGTCGTTTTTAACACCCATTGCGAGAAAAAGATTGTCTAGTCTTAACTTCCACTTTTTCCAACGAATGTCAGGTGCGTTTTCATGCACAGAAAACGGTGGGAAACCTTGTATGGTGACATTATAAATATACCACTTTGTAATGTACTGGAGAGAGAACATGGGCAGTCAGAGAGCGCCTAATAGCTTGAATATAAACATCTCAGGAGTCGGTTCTAAACGATTCGACATTACAGATTGTACCGACTACGTTGCATGAAATAAAAAAAATCTCGTCGAGCTGCTCCTGAGCAATGATAGCGTCGACTAAAATTGCAGTTCATGTGCAGTGTTTTAATGGGGACTACCGCAACCCCGTGCTTACAGGGACAATGTTAAAATATATTTGATTTTTAAAAAAATGACAAAAAACCTGAAAACATTTTTTTATATTTACTATTTGAATGTGCAATCAAAATAATTGACACCACTAAACTGATCTAACAAACAGTTTTTTTTTCAAAACCAAACACTGTGTGTGTAACAATTGACAAAGGATTCATGTACTTTTTTGTTAGTTTGGTTACTTACATTATATCAAATCGGCGAGGTTCGCTGGTGTTTATAGGCAAAAGTAAATTTATCTCAGAACTTTCTAATTCCCAGCCTTCGTGTTTGTTGACCATTATAACAACATCCCTTATCCTTTCGTTAACTTTGAGTGTAAGATATTGATCTCCTATTTTTTCAAGACCTCGTAGTTCCAATTCAAACATCCAATTTCCAAAAGCCTCGGGATCATTTGTATCATTTATGTATTGCTTTCGTCGAGTTGTCACATCTGATCCTTCGTCATTTTCTCTGCAGTTTGTACATGGGCCTCGGTTAATTTTCCATCCATTTAGAAAAAATAGTTTTACCTTTACGGAAAAAAAAGGAAAAAAATAATCAAATTCATAAACTCATTGAAAACAAACTAATTTTTACCAAAATCAATCTAAGAGTTTAAATAAAGGTAATCAAGGATCTGATTTCATTTTAAATTTACTTAGCAGAGGGCGATATATTTGTCTGGGATAAAATAATCAATGTTGTCTAAAAACAATCAGCATTTTTTTAATGAACAATCAACCCAAAAATCAAGAAGGGATTTGAAATAAATCTCCGTACCGTAATTTTCAGCTAGCCGTTTATTTCAAAAGTTTAAAGCGCTGAGTCCATTTTTTACATATTCTCGGCAACAGACGGTTTCTGATATTTTGCACCCGTAGGAATTATGCTAAAATTTTCTACCTGGTTTTATTACTCAATTATTTGAAAATCCTTGTATAAGTTATGCTGGCAAATTGGCACGTTACGCATCTGATGTTTACTTGACCTGACTAATTGTCTATTATATGCCACGCCAAATTAACAAAAATGAGTTAAACATTCACAGTCAATAAACTATGGTTTATTGGTTGTAAACTGTAGTTACGGACAGAAACTATGGTTAACTATGTTAAGCTCATTTTTAAATTTGGCGTGCCATACTTTTCTGTCGTTCCGTGAACAAATTAAATAGCTTGTTTCTATAATGTTCGAGGAAAATCATTATGCTTTTGAATCTTATTCTGGGATACGATTTCCTCGGATAAGTCCTCTGTAACTCTGTTTTCAGTCGTTTGTTTTTAAATTTCCAACCGCTCTGTGACTTTAACTTAAACGGAAGTAGTAATATTCCGCCGAGCTTCAATCGGGGTTTTTTTTAAATTGTACGAGTGAATGAAAGTGTTGTCTTGTCAGAGGAAGTGTTATATTTATTCATTATGTTAATCAAATACTTCCAACATTGTATAACTTCGTTTGTTACGCCATTTTAATCACAAAAAAGAAATTTGATCATTTTTGGATTATATCGGGATACAAATACGGGATGCACATGATCAAGTCTCCCATAAAGCTCTTAGGGTTTTTGGGGATGTGATCACGTAATCAACCTGTATTTATGTCCCAGAACCCATCCTAAAATGATTACTTATTTCTTAAAAAGATCGGTTTAGAATAGTATCGATAAATCATTCCCAACATTGCAATAAATCATTTCTGATTTGTAAATTCGTTGACTGGGATGTACCAAAACCATTGCGATTCCAAGACAGAAGGCGACACAATTATATATTGCACGCCAAATTGAAAAAAATGAGCTAAACATAGTTTCTTAGGTTTATCAACTGTTGAGTGTAGTTAACCGATCGCAAACTATAGTTAAGGATTCTTTAACTGTAGTTTTCATCTGTAAAACCATATTTAACGGTTGTTAACTATAATTAACAAATGCTAATCTAATCTCTAAGTGTATCTGTCTGTAAATAAAGGTTAACAATATATTTTGATAAATATATATTCACATTTATAAACTATAATGTACATTTGCTAAACTATAATTAGGAGTTGTTAATCAAAGTCTCTCAAATCGTTTAGCTATATTTATGATATAAACTATGTTTTGCCATCGCAAATGGTTAATTTCAGTGTTGAATATAGTTTTACACTTCTAAAACATAGATGATCGCGCTAACTAGAGTATACGTATGTGAAATATAGATTAACGACGTTAACTATAGTTTCACAGATAATAAACAAGGTTTTTCGACTGTTAACTATAGTTAACAAATCCTTAACTTAAGTCAAATGTTGACTTATGTTTACGAACCGCAAACTACAATTCGTCAACTATAGTTTTCATTTGTAAAACTTTATTCAACGTTTGTAAACTGTAGTTTACGAATGCTAATCTAAGTTTATCCGTCTGTAAAGAAGGTTAACAGTAGATTTTGCTGATGAATATAGATTCACATCTGTAAACTATAATTTACATTCGTTAACAATAGTTAAGATTTGTTAATCGTGAAACTTTATTTATCAGATAAACTTTGTTTTGCAATCGCAAAAGGTTGATTTCAGTGTTAATTATAGTTTAACACTTCTAAAACATAAATGATCGCGTTGCCTATGGTTTACAGATATGAAATTTAGATTTAAGTCGTTAACTATAGTTTTCTGTCCGTAAATTTACAGTTTACAGCAGATAAACGTAGATTATTGATTGTTAAACTATGTTTAGCTCATTTTTGTGAATTTGGCGTGTCATGGAGAAGCAGATCTATCATATCTATCAAATCTATCATAGAGCCCTTCGGGCTTTATTGGATTTGATCACAACATCACGCCCCGACCAAAATTATCACCACATAATACTCAAAGAATGATTCCTTATTCCTTAAATATATGTGTTTTCATTACAATTCTAAGTATGTTTTAGCATGAGTCCTTTTGTTTGCGAGAAAGAAAAAAGAGTGACCCAGATTACAACTAAAACTAATATAACTAAAAAAATAAATAAACGTTATGTTTAAATATGTTACAAGAGCATTTTCTCCTAATGACAAGCTACTTCTTTTGAATATTAATACCATTATTAGCAAATGTGTTTCCGCATTTCTTTAAACAAATAAATAATCAATCTTACAGAGAGTCTTATAGTAAATTTACCTCAATATGTCCAGGTACCTTGCTTTGACTGCTGCTATAGCTCATACAACCGCCATAGATTCCATAAACTTCGTTTAATGTCAGATAAAGAACGAATGAGAACAAGAGAGATTTCATTCTGTAAACCTCCTTTGACCGAATCTGGTTTTATGTAAGGCGATGATTTGTAGATTTCTAGCAAAAAAGTTCAAATTTATTGAAAATAACATTGCGTTGTTCCTTTTAATGGTGAAGGTTTATCAGACCTATGTATTTTTTGAGACATCAATGGTATGTATTTACAAATGTATGTCTTTTTTTCGTTTCTCTATATTATTTAAACAAGACTGTTTTTAAAAAGGTTTTCTGGTGTTATTTTTTGGTCAGATTTTGAAAAAATTGATTACAGTAGATTCAATTTGCACTTTTTGACATCAGTCAGATACTTTTTTGACAACACATAAGTAAAATTTGGTATTTCAAACTCAACACAAGATATTTTTAAAAGCTATACTTTATATCGTCTGCAATATATGAGCCCAAAAATCTTACTTTGGATTGTTAATACCAAATCGCAGGAACAGAACGTTGGAAAAATATATAAATAAGATGCCAAAAGAGCTAAAAAAAAAATCCTGAATTTATCAATCAAAGTTTTTGAAAATTGATCAAGGGGTTATTTTTTAACAATTCTTTGAAAAATTTTGGGTTTTAATGAAATATGTAGTAAAAAGAAAAAAATTGACATACTTTTGTCACATGAGTGAAGGTACAGTTTCAGTCATATTTTGCCCTGTTTTAAGGTAATTATCAAAAACATAAAAAATGAAATTTTTACATTTTTATACACAAGAATACTCATAAATTAAAATATGTATAAATAGTTACCTGATTAGAATTTCACAAGGGTAATTGTGACGTCATAAACATTGCATTTCCCCGTTATTTTCTAAAAACTTAGCGGATAACGCCAGTTCTTCGGTGTTGTTTTTAATTGAAACAATGCCAACAACAGCCGCATTATAACTTTTTCAAGTGATAATTATGTACTTTCTTATTTATTAATCATTATCTAAAATTTTATTTTGTATGGTTTTCTTTATGTTTACATTTTAACGTTAGTAAATTCGTCAACCAGTTATTTCTGACATCAAAATAACTATGTGCTCTGAACTTTTCAAGTTTAAGAAATTTTCATATTTTTTTTTTATATTAAAGTTAAAATTTCCTTTGCAAGAAATCTGAATATTCCAAATAATATACACTCATTATTAAATGTTGTAAAGAATTTACTACAGTGTAGGGTTTATACATACAAAATATAACCTTAAGATTTGTACATAAAAATGTAAATGAATTATTTTAATCATATTATATGGTACGCCAAAGCTGCCTTAAGGTATGGTACGTCATAATACATGGTGAGATTAATAAAATAAAGGGTCGTTTCTGTATGTTAAATGGTCATCAGCCCATGTTATATGGTGAAAATAATATAACGTATGTTGGGTAACACATATTTAAAAGTGCCTCTAATACATTAAACTGTTTACAGCTATTTTTACAAGGTTGCAAAAGCACGTTAAGTGGTGGTAATAATGACATAGCTGGTGCTTTATTTATATTAAACGGTTAGAAAAATGAAGCAATGAGTCACAGCGTAAAACCATTTGGTCACCATTACATTCATATGGTGTTCTCGTATATCAGTTGGTCAGTACAGTATGTTAAATGGTTGCCACTCCTTGTTATTGAGTGAAAGGTTTATAATATATGGTTGGTTACACGCTCCAAAAGATGCGTCCAATACATTGGTTGGTGTGCAGATCATTTGATCTAGTTGAAAAATACATTAAATGAAGACAATGGAAAATTAAATGGTGTAGTATTTTTATTACACGGTGGTGCAATGGGTGTAAAGTGACAGTAACGGGTCAGTACATGAAACCATTCTATTACTGTTCAATTGCAAAGAGTGCAATTGGTGTATAAATTTTATATCACGGTCTATGTACTGAATTGTGCTTTTTCCCCAATGGTGGCAAGTCAAAATTAAAAAAAAAAAGAGAAATTTAAAACAAATATTTTGTCTCTGATCATTTACAGGCATTTTAAAATTCTCGTCTTAGAATTTCAATTTCAGAATGAATTATTAAAAATTTAATATTTGCGTTTATTTTGGGGTGTTTTGCCATCAACACTTAATTAAATGTTTTATTTATGTTTTGTTTTTTCTTTTGAATGAAATCTATTGAAAAGATTGTGTGAATATTACATTAAAAACCTTGCAAAATCATACTTTAAAAGAATGACTGCACTTAGCGCCGGGTTTTGGGCCCTTTTCGGTCGCTTCTGTTGCGTTTATTTCTTAACCTAATATCACTTTTGTTAAATTTTTTAAAGAGTCTAGTCAATTTCCAACATGAATTAAGATTTTAGACTGTAATACAATTAGCTCATTCTATGTTTTTTCCTTACAACTTTCGAAAAAAGGAGAATTTTCGCTTATTTTCCCTTGATCAAACATAAGATTGATATTAATATGCATGAGAGGTGGAGCTGACATTATCAGAATGGTACTAAAATTAGACTAGCATGAATAACAATGCCATGTATAAAAATTTATGATGTGATCACTCTTTTACCATAACCCTATCTGTGGTACAAGTATACAATATACTATGGTTTCAACAATTAGATCACGCCCATGTAAGTACAGCAGACTTTAAATCAATGCTTGACAATTTAACGTGTTCAAAAACATTGTCCTAGTTAGCACATAACATGCTACCTTACACGTCACGTGATAGAATTTTGTAATCGCAAAGTTACCTGAAAAATCACGAGGTGAATTATAATATTCAACATGCATCGACCCTTTGTTACAACAGAGAAAGCGAAAGTAAGAAGAAGCAGTTTTTTCTCATTTAAACCATGAGCGCATGTTTGTCTATTAATCTCCCTTTGACATAACTTTGATAATGCAAATACACGGTGTAGTACCTAAACGGCTTATATTGGTAAAAATAAAGCGGTCAATGTTTCTATTCGAAAATATTACGGCTACTAGCTGAAAAAATGGCCGAAATAGTAAGTATTTTTCTGCGCACATTGAATAAAATGCCCTTATATTCAAACATTTTTGCTAAGTAGAGTAGTTGACAACCCTTACGGAACTAGGCACACATTTTGACACTTAAATATCAGTATATTTTTCTACAAAATAACGAATTTACATTAAACTTCGCGAATAGATGTCGTTGATTTGGGCACATGTCTGAGCAAACTAGTCTTTTGAACTTGATTGCGCCATATTTAAAGGCAATTCTAAGAAATTGAAGCGACAGGGTACTTGATATTAGTACACTGTATAGTTTGCTGGTCAGAATTTCCCATTTTAATCGTTTATTAAAGAACTATAAAGATTTTACTTCAAGGAACTTATGTTACGGCTACTATTAGACAACAACACCGGTTTCTATTGGAAATATGAAGTTCCTAATTTTATGAAGTTACTTCCCCGTTATGCGTTGAATTAAACAATTATGTTCGGTCTTTCTATATTCTTTTGAATATATGATTTATAAAGTATGCATCAACAGATTTCTATACTATTAAAACATGTACCATACTAATTGTATATATGTATTTACTGTCATTGTCAACGAGTACCTTGGTCAATATTTTCATCGTTTAGTAAATTTTACTTTTTATGAAAATAAATTATTTCGGCAAGAATTAGGTTTATTAAATGTTGATACGTACATTGAGTATAACGGATTTTCAATTGTTATTTATATTTTCTTTGTTGCCAAAACAAGAATTTATTTATTTCCATTTAAAGCTATTTATGTTCGATTAAAATAAAAATAGGTATTTTTGAAGTGCTGTTTAGTTACCATGGTAGCACTATAAAAGTGCTCATTTGCCCATGAAAAATTTTCAATAATTTAGAAATTCAAAATATTTTGTATGCGATAATTTTATTCTGTATAGCTGTAATTGCTGCATTATCTTTCAATTTGTGTTCAAAATAGCTTAAAATGGCCATTCTTCAAACTTTTGCTTCTGTTACCATGACAACCGGTCCGCATAGCAACCTTTTAATGGCCTTGCATCTTAATTCACCAAAGGGTATACGAAATAAGAAGAAAATCGGTGACTATGCGTTGTCACCGAATTTTGATATTTACAGAGAATGGGTCTTTAAAAACATCCTCACGATGTGTAAAAATCAAATAAAAAAGAAATTGTGCGGAATTATCATTTCATTTACGAAGAGATACATAATATCCTAAGATAGATGTTAGCGTGCAGCCATAAGTTTTCTTATCCTTTAATTTAAACAAAAAGATTGAAAGAATAAATCTGGATCCGCGTTTGTCCAGTCTTCCACTTTTTGTCAAGATTTTGATTTTATTTCGTAATTAACCTTCCTTGATTTCTTTATAAACATTCTACTTTCTCATGCCCAAATAGGCACTGACCTCCCCGCTGTAAATTTAATCTCTAAGTGCCAACTAACTTTTTGCCATTAAAAGTAAGTATATACATCAGACTTCAAGGGGAGGGGGGTGGTATCATTAAAAAAAATCAGTCTTTACTTGACTTTCAACCCATTTAGTCAAAACTTTCATTTAGCAGCCGGTGCATTGTTTTCAGTTTATAGCCGGTGCTAACAATTCAATATTTCAGATAGCAACCGTTACTTATAAAATTCATGTGTATTCCATATATTTCTTTAAATTACACTTTCATGTTCATATTGTCTTCCTTCATGAATCAAAATAGATTTACACATATTTTCACGGGTCAGAACCAACACAATATGTTTTCTAAACGAAAATACTAGCATAAAACCTTGTTTGATGTGCCTTTTGATTCGTCACCCGCGTAAGAAATTCTTCTATATTTGGTTACTTATTAGGCCATTAAGCAAATTACAACAATAATTCCTTACATGTTCCGTGCACACAGATTGTTTTAAAATTTTCTTGATTTTGGGACACTTTTCGTTGATTTTGTGGCGTGACCCATGAAATCCATCTTCGCTAGCCAAGGGTTTTCGGTCCACTTCGCTCCCCATAAACCCTTGGCAGATTTCATTACGAAAATTAGGTGATGCGATGGCGCTATCTAGCGAGCAACTTGAGTTGCGCCCCTTGTTTATTTACATTTTAATCGAATGAAACAACGGGCGATATAAACGCTACGGCATAAATACAACTTGAAAACACATTGACTAGAGATAATAGAAACATAATTAACGATGCTATAAAATAGGAATGAAGATATAACCTAACAGTTAGAGAAAGCAAGGAATGTTTTATTTATAGTGTTTGTAGGGGCCTGTACCGGGAGTGAAAAAGTCGCTATATATGAAGGCATTCAAGTCATAAAACAGGTATCGCTGTCGTAATCATTGTGGACAAAAGAAATTAAAAAAATTAAAGCTCATTGAACCTTTAAAAGCAATAACCATAAGCAGGGACGTATAT
>WFKH01006014.1:63775349-63787327 GCA_016163765.1 Magallana hongkongensis | reverse complement strand
GCTGTCCTTGCTGTAGAAGTGTTGCGCCAAGTCCGGTGCTTGATGCATCACACTGCAGTGTCGTTTCTAGCTTCGAGTCGAAGTATTTCAATACAGGTGCTTGCGATCTTGCTTCTTTGATCTTGCTGAAGGCTTCTTCATGCTGATGTGTCCATCTCCAAACAACATTCTTGTGTATGAGGGAACGAATCGGATCGCACATGACACTTAAGTTGTTCATAAACTTGGCTAGATAGTTCACTAGTCCTAGGAATCTATGAACACCGGCTACATCCTTAGGAGTTTCAAAGTCAATGATAGCCTGTACTTTATGAAGGTCAGGCTTCAGTCCCTTGGCTGTCAGAACATGTCCAATGTAGGGCATTTATTTTAGTCGCAACTTGAACTTGTCCTTGTTCAACTTGATTCCTTGTTCACGGCAACGATATAGGAATCTGCTCAGCTTCTGATCTTGGTCACGTATGGCTTCCTCTTCACTTTCACCTTCTCCATAGATGAGGATGTCATCTGCTACAGCTTTAACACCAGGTAAGTTTTGAATGGCTAGTTCCAATCGATGCTGGAATATTTCCGGTGCTGGTGAGATCCCAAATGGTAGACGACGCCAGCGATAACGTCCATAGGGAGTTTCGAAGGTTGTAAGATAGCTAGACGGCTCATCCAGCTCAACGTGCCAGAACCCATTCTTCACATCACAGACTGTGAAGATACGTGCTTTTGCTAAATCCAGTAATATATCTTCGATTATCGGAAGTGGGTAATGACTGCGCCTCAGGGCCTTGTTCAACGGCTTTGGATCTATGCAGATACGTAACTTGCCGTTGGATTTCTTGAATGCCAAGAGGCTCGAGACCCAGTCAGTTGCCTGATTCACTGCTTCAATGACTTGTAACCCTTTCAGCCTTTTTAGCTCTTGCTGTAGTAGGGGTTTGATTGCGACTGGGACTCGTCGCAATGGAAGTTTTACCGGGGGAACCGTATCATCAACTTCCAGATGTACTTGTTCAGTGAAACGTCCATTTCCAGTGAAGATGTCTCCAAACTTCTTCTCAATTTCTTCCATAGAGAGTTGCCGATCACTAGAGGGGTCCTCTATAGTCATAATGTTATCATGCTGTACAGCAATTAATTTCATACGTTGACTTGTGCTTGAGCCCAGAATGGGGTGTGAACCGCTACTGACAACAACAAAGTTCTCATCATAACTTTCTCCATTCTTTGGATTGGTCAAGGTAATTTCGCAGGTACCAATGGTCTTCATCTCTTGGCCATTGTAGACTCTTAATGTGTGCTGTCCTCTATGAATTCTCACATTTTTCGGAATAATGTCCTTGCTTAACACATTGCAGGTTGCACCGCAGTCAATCTGAAACTTCACTAGTTTTGTCATGTCATTAATTTTCATACGAGCGAATAATTTCTTTGGATATTCTTCTCCGGAGGTCTGTTCCACACTGAGAATTTCATCATCTGATGTTGTAGAGTCAGAGTCGCAGTTCTCCAGCAAATGTACTATCTTCTCCGGTTGACGGCATACAGATTTAAAATGGTTCTTGTTGCCACAATTTGCACAGACTTTGCCGTAAGCTGGACAAGCTTCCTTCTCTCTTGGATGCTGATATTCACAGAAGCTGCACGAGGTTTTCTTTGCTTGGTGAGATTTCCCTGATGCATGATGAGGTTTTCCTCCGGCGTGATGAGGCTTTCCTCCTTTTCTCTGTTCCTTGTGTGGAGCGTTGGCCTTGAGGGGTTTTCTAGATGACTTGTTCAGTGCATGAACTTCCTCTTGCAGGTTCATAGATTTGATCTGGGTTGCAGTCTTTTCAGCTGCTCGGCAGATGTCAACGCACTTCTGTAATGACAAGTCAGCTTCTTGTAGCTTTTTTCTAACTGCATTGTCTTTTATGCCACAGACAATTCTGTCTCGTATCATCTGATCTGCTAACTGGCCAAACTCACATGTCAGTGATAGTTTCCTCAATTTCGTGACGTATGCGTCCACAGATTCACTGGAGTCCTGATGCTTGTTGTTGAAGACGTACCTTTCATATATCGTGTTTGTCTTTCCCACACAGTACTCCTCCATTAATCTTATGATGACAGTGGGGTCATTTTTTTCATTTTCATCTCTGAACGGGAGTCCGTTATATACCTCTAATGCTTCATGTCCGATGCAGGTAATAAACGTTGCCACTTGGTACGCATTGTCTTTGTTTGCAAGTCCTGTCACTATCACGTAAGAGTTCCATATTTGTTTCCACGTTTTCCATGTTTGAGAAATGTTCCCGCCTAAATCAAGTTTCGGGGGTAACGGAATGTGGCTCTGCATGGCCGCTGCCTGGTCTCCCATATTGAATAAATGTCGTAAGGATTCACTAAAGTCAATCTGATCAGTGATGCTCATCGGCTCTTACGAATAAAGTCTACTTCAAACTCCAACGCTGCGTTTCTCTGCATGCGAGGAAATTCGGTCCACAGACGTACTTCGACGTTTTTCTTAATACACAATGTTTGTTCCACAAAGCAAGTTTCTGTTACTTAAAACGTACTCACTTTTACTTCTGACACCATGTATCAATATGTCAAGAACTTCAAACTGGAACGTGGAGATCTACTATTTATTTAGAAGCACATGGTACATTATCATAACACAGCGCGCACAATCGGAATCCCTGTCGCTTGTGTCATATATAAAAATACATGATCTTTTGCGGGACCGCTTAGGCACATTATCAAATGTACAACTATAAATAGTTATAGTAATATTGTTACACTGGCCAGTCCCATGCTGTGAGTTGCACTGACCCAGATACTTGGGCAGTGAAGGAGCTCCGTCTGCCTCTTAATCTCGACACTTTAAGATTCGTTATGCAATAGGCGCTCCAGCTACACGTGTACATACAGCTCAGTAGATTCATAAACAATTAAGAGGCCCAGGGGCCACATCCCTCAACAGAGCAACAATGGCCAACATCTATGACCCAACAGTTTTATAAATAATTAAGTCCAATACAATTTACAATGCTCCCCTAAAATTTCTCTAAACATAAAAAAAATTCATTGTCGGGTTCAAAATCTAACAATGAACCAACGTTGGGCCAACGTATGACAGTTTAAAACTTTTTATATTAATAACATAGATTAACTATTTTTCAACCCAAATTATTGAGATCTATATACATTTCATGTTATGTATTCCAAAGTAAGAGAAATAGATTTAACTCAACTAATTATACATACGCACTTTTTAATTAACATTTTCATGTGTTAAAACATAATTAAGATCCTATAAATTCCTTATAATTGCCATCAAAATTAACAGAGCAAATCACATATTTTACCCACGTATACCTTAAATTTTTTTTTTGGTTGTGTTTTTGTTATCTGTATGTTTGTTTAAATCTTTGTCGAAATTCATGGCATGTAAAGATGTTGGTCCAACGTTGGGCCAACTGAGCATTACCAACAAATATAGATCATATGTTTTACTTTTGTCGGCCCAACGTTGGCTCAACATGCATTGTTACACCAACAAACACTTAGTCGAAATTCATGGCATGTGAAGATGTTGGTCCAACGTTGGCTCAACTGCGCATTACCAACAAATAGAGATCACATGTTTTACTTATGTTGGCCCAACGTTGGCCCGACGTTGTCATGCCAACAAAGCAATCAATGTGCTATGAAAGTTGGGTTATAATGTTGACCCAACATTGGGCCAACATTATGTACCCAACGCCAACCATCGACCAACGGTACAACCAATTACCAACGTTGGCCCAACGTAGTCATGCTATCTGGGTAAGTGCTGTCATCCTTTGATTAGTTGATGGTTTTTTTAATTTTTCAAAATCTATAGGAGTTTTCATAACGCAGTTGTTTGACTTTGAAAGAAAGGATATGAATTATTGATTTAGTTTTCTTCCCGATGCATACTAGTATTTGACTTTAAAATAATGGACACTTGCAATGTTTTCATTGATCAACAGTATAAAGATTTATTCTGTATTACAAAACATGTATATTATTTCTATTTTAAATAATCTCGAGCACTTGATTATACATTTGATTTCCGCTGTCAGCGATAATCATAGTGCCGAATTTGGAATGTGTTCATTTAACTCAACGACCCAACGGTCACTCCAGCAAAATTTAGGGTCTATTTTATGAATTAATTCGTATCAATGTGCCAATATATTAATTGTGCCTGTTTAGGAGGGTAACAGTTGTAATTGACACCCCGGGAAAACCATTGTCAACCGACGCGAAGCAATGATTTTCGAGGGGTGTCAATTTAAACTGTTACCCTCCAAAACAGGCACTATTTATTTTATTATATGAATGTCTTAATTTTAGAGAAAATTTTACTGTTTTTATATATAGAAATGACGTAAATTCTACTGCGAACCGTACGCGCATAATTTACGACCATGTAACAATTCGTTGTGTTACCCGTTGCCAAGTGTGTTGCTAACGCTGAGGTTAATAGAACGGATTATAGTATAATAAATATGATTTGGTCCCTGGACATTATATAAGCGTCTTTTTAGACAACCTCTTTTTCGCTCCCTCACACCCATACTATCAACACAATGTAAGTTCGATCTTTGTACGTGAACATCCTTTGTCGCGAAATATGACCATGAAAAACTTTCAGAGCAAAACGGAAATTCAATGATCAAATTTTTAACGCTAAGGTCAAGTTCATTATCGGTAAATTCAGAGAATTTTAAAATGTAGCATTCTGCAATATAGAGTTCTTAATCTTTCTGATACAGAACAAAAGCTTTCATTTATCAGGTATATCATAAACCTAAGCATTAGTTAAAGCTTAAGTTTTAGTGAAAATGTATTTCAAAATTTTAAATGCAGGCGGTCCGCTAAATTTGCTTACTTTATGTCAAAACGAACACATTCATGATTGGACAATAAAAAATGATATTAGGCGAGGTACAGGTATTCTGCGATGTAAAATTGTCTGAGACACTGTTTAAATTAAAATTTACAAGTATTATCTCCATTTCAGATTTCGCAGATTTCTCTAAAACAAAGTGAGTTTTAATATTTCGTTGGTACAAAGAGCTCTTCATATATGATATTTACATTTACAGAGTATGATTCCTTATATTTCTTATCCTAATTCATAGTTCTGTAGAAAATGACAGGACTGAATCTACACGCTCCTTTTATTGAGTGGTCGAAACCTACAGCGACCTAAGAATAAGAACGGACTGCACGAAATAATCATGATTCCTATAGGAGACGATTTGGCTGTTTCGTTTAGCTAAGCTAATGTACTGATGTACAATAAAAGTAATTTTAATTAATTAATTTTACTTACCTTTTACAATCAATTAATTATTTGCGAAAAGAAAGATGTAAATATAAACAACGTATATATTATTTCTGCAATGTCGCCACCTTCATATCCAGCATGAATTACCCCAGAAAGCATTATATTGTTTAAATAACAACACTTAAAGAGCGAATAATATATTTGTCACATTCGAACTGTAAAGTATACCATTAATCGTTTATCAGCACCATACAATACACAATATGCGCGAAGTAAAGTTTTTTTTTTTTTTGCACGATTAGTAATGAAGTAACAACTAATTAGTTATTATCGGACACTGATTGTTATGAAGTGTGTAGTCAGTATATGGATGTAGTTCAACATTTTAATATAACTGTTCAATTGTTTGAACTAACAAAAGCACAATTTAATTCAGTACATAGACTTCATAAAATAACATTAATACCAAATGATATACCAAATACACTATTTGCAGTGGGACAGTAATACATGTAGAATGGTTTCATGTATTGACCCATTACTGTCTCTTTTTCACCGTGTAATAAAAATACTACACCATTTGATTTTCCATTGTCTTCATTTAATGTATTTTTCAGCCAGATGAAATGTTCTGCACACCAACCAATGTATTGGACGCATCTTTTGGAGCGTGTAACCAACCATATATTATATAACTTTCACTCAATAACAAGGAGTGGCAACCATTTAACATACTGTACTGACCAACTGATATACGAGAACACCATATGAATGTAATGGTGACCAAATGGTTTTACGCTGTGACTCATTGCTTCATTTTTCTAACCGTTTAATATAAATAAAGCACCAGCTATGTCATTATTACCACCACTTAACGTGCTTTTGCAACCTTGTAAAAATAGCTGTAAACAGTTTAATGTATTAGAGGCACTTTGAAATATGTTACTTACCATACCTTATATACTGTTCACCATATAACATGGGCTGATGACCATTTAACATACAGAAACGACCCTTTATTTTATGAATCTCACGGTGTATTATGACGTACCATACCTTAAGGCAGCTATGACGTTCCATAATATTATATCAAATACTTAAACGTGTCGTAATTATTAATACTATGCTCTTTAACACATCGCTTGGATCTCAAAATAAAAAAAACACCCTTTTTGTACACATGCAAGAGAGCTTTCAAGAAATTCAAAATTATTAATTTTATACCAACTTATTGTAAAAAATTAACTTTGTTGATCAGGAATTGTAGATTAACCTAACCAATACAAGGACTAATTAATAACAAAAGGTTGATGAAATATTCATTTACACAATAAATACAAAGATTCCTACGGGTTATATTTTACATTTGACAACTTTTTTATAATCATTTTATAAACTTGCACAGAAAAAATATCAACAAGATTTCGAGATTTTTCGTATTTCTAAATTGATAAGATGTATGCAAGTCTTACCTTTCGGCCACCAAAATTGAGAAACTGATTTGCTGCTCACTGTTCTTACAGCTGATTTGATTAAAATTCTTGTGAATTTTATAAAAAAGATTTATGACACAGATATTAAAAAAGAATATTTGTGTAGTCAGAACCTAAGATCAAACTCTTGCAAGATCGAAGGAGATAAATGGCAGCTCGTGTTCACTCAACATTTTTCAAAATGTCCACTACAAACAGGTAAAATTGAACGACACAAAAATGTTTACGTAGACATTTTTCCTTCTTCAACAAAATAAGAGAAAACATTCTTGATTGTAAATTATTTTTACCTGATGTTTGGCCTTCACCATAATGGTATCACGACGCTCATAGGGATATGCGCACTACGTTACTTAAGTGGTGAAATGAAGTGTGTGTAAGTGGTAAAAAGCTATAACTAACAAATAAAAAATACAAAGAAATGAATAAAAAGCAATAAAAATCAGTCTGTCAACAAATTAGAAACATAGTTAGCACTCTAAACATATAAATGAACATTACAAAGGTTCTTAATTTCTCTTAACATATAGCTTTAAAACAATACTATCAAAACTTATATAGTGATCGGCCACAGTTTCTCTATGTTTAATAAAGTCTGGACAGTTAAGAGACTTTTAAAGGGATGAATTTGTATGCGTAAAATACTGATAAAGTGGTCAGATTCACACAGGAAACGACAAGGTTCCATAATAAAAATAAATATCAAAATGCAGGCTTTAACCAACTTAAGTAAACAATGCACAACATAATTCTACTTTAACACAAACAGCAGACACGACTAATGGACTACTGGTCAGCATACCGAATTCAAGCGTGAGAACACATTAGTTATAAAAACAACAGAAACACTAAACTTGCTTAATTGCACAAAGTTTGATACATTTGTGAATGTTACTAAAATATGAAGACTACAGGTTCTAAATGATATAAACAAAATGCAGGGCATTACAAATCAGATCTTCCTTAAATTGCTAAATATGATTTGTTTAGCAAATAACTATAAAAAAAAAAGTCCAAATATTTCAGCTTTGAAATTTGAATATTTTGCAATATCTTTATACAGTGATGTTCTTCTTAAGGGGATTAATAAAACCTAAAAATGGCCACGACCCTCCAGCTCTTTAATGTTCTGTTGTTTCTAGATAAAGTATCTGCTTTAGACTGAATTGTTTTAATCATATTAACATAGAAGAAAATATTTGTGTAAAGCCATTTGAAACAAAGCTTTACTTTAATTGCAAAAATGATAACCATGAATAAGAGTTTGTGTTTTATAGTCTAACTTAAGATAAATACAGGTGAATGTAAAAGAATTTTGTAATTAGGGAAAAATCCGAGGAACACAAACATAAGGAATAAATTTATATGTTGATTACAACAGATGTAGAAATGATGCTATGGTGCAATGTGGGTTTTTTAAAACCGTTTTTGTTTGTTTATAATAAGAGTACTATTTTGACTTAAGTCTAGTCGTAGATTTAACTCAAGGTCAATAAAAATACACTATTGTTTCTATCTTTAAAGCCTTCTGTTTAATAAAATTTCCCTATTTCTCCAAGCTACATTCATATGATTACTAATATATACTATTTCAAATTGTCTTTGGTAGAAAAAAATTATGTTGCTTTTGATAAAAAACAAACGATATTTAACTATTAACTGTTTAATTCTTATAGAGGATATTAATTCACTATTACCACTGTAAGCTTTATTATATCAATAAGGAAGTAAATTACACATGATGTTATTCTGATGATAAAGTCCTTTGAAGTATTTAAAGTATTTGATATATGCCTGAAATGAGTCCGCCATCTTCTCTTTCTGGTTTCTACCCCCAGTTGGTGGTACCCAGCTACTACTTGTTGGTTTGAGGAATCCACCTCAAGCCAACCAGTCTGTGACATACCGAGCGGGATGACTTCTCTGCTGTTTCTACGAGTTGTCGAAATGCAGCCTTACGCGTTGTCGACACAATCCCTAGCTTCTAAAACAACTTTAACACTTACTGAGCTAGGACGCCTCTACATCCATCCTCTGCAGGGAACATTAAAGCTTTAAAACCCTTCTCCCTACAGTCTGCGATTACGTCCGTGAATTATGGTCTCTTTCTCTGATGTGCCTCGTCGCAGTTGTCATTCCATGGTACTGTCGGCCCCATGGCAATTAGCACTGTTGCTTGTTCCTATTTAGGTCTATACTCATTTCCCAGTCACCCCCTGTGTTGAACACTGTTGTTTTGTACTTCTTATATTAAGTACTCCCTCCTTGGTGTCAGCTGTCTTCTTACTGCTGTTCCTCGAATTCTTCTTCGCCACATATACAAACTCTCTAAAGATTTTGTCGTGTATCCACCTGTGCGGTCTATGTGTCAGTGCAACCGAGCACACGGATAAGATATGAGCTATGGTGCCTTTTTCCATACAGCTACATTTAGGATTTTCGATTTATCCCCATTGTTGTAGATTGGCTGGTGATGGTAGGGCATTGTATACTGATGGTCAGAGAAGTGCAATTCAGTATTGGTCCTTCTTCCATATCTCAAACCATGAAATGTTGCGTTGTGGAGGCTCCCATCGTATCCAGGCTTCCTGTTTGCCGAGTTCTGCAGCCCGTGATTTTCTGACTGACTTCTGATCATCAACCTGCTGTCTTAACTCTCCTCGCAGTACAATCCCTTTTCTACGTCATTGCACCTCTGCCTGCTGCTGAAAGTGTGACATTTTAATCTCTTCTCTGCCTGTATATGTGTTGCCGATTATGTTTTTTTAATTTCAGCATGTTCTCTGCTTGGTCTACTGGTGTTATGGCGGATCTCTTGCAGCCTGACCTTGTCTGAACTTCTGCGTATCGGACTTTTTAATCTAACATCACCAGGTTACGTTTGGTCATCTTGAACTCCTCAATCACAGCTTGATTGGGGTAATTGAAGTCGGGCCGTTTCGCTGTAGAGGCCGATTGAAGTAATACTTGGTGGAACTCCTAACCATCTTTCAAGTAGCTATATATTGCCCTTTTCAAACTTTCTACCGTCTCCTTGGACCTTCATCTTTAATCGTTTACTGCTCTCCTTCTTTTCAGTACCAAACATCTTGACATCTTTGGTTTAATCTTCATGCGTGCCCGTGTTTCCTCCACTAACTAAATGACCGTTCTACTTGTACGTTTCTAGTGGTGGTCACTTAAAGGTCATTCATTAAGACTCTTATCGGTGGCTGGTACGTTCCTGAATTCATTCGTCAGCATTTGCGTCATTGATAAACTGTATTTAACTATACTTTACATTTGATTCGTAGTTTTATCACAGACAAATACAGTAGAAAATGTAATTATAAAGATATATTTTCTGACACATCGTGATACATAGCTCTACAATTTGGGGTGTAGGGGGCCGCACAAAGAAGTTTCTTTATGAAATCTTTATGAAATCTCAACTTAATGTGAAATTAGTATGAAAAAGATGTTGGTTTTTTTTATTAAAATCATAATATTGTTAGAGTTGTGCCAGATAGAGGCTACAACTGTTTAAATTGAATATAAAAAATACCTCTAGAGAAAACAAGGGCTTGAGTGCTTTTTGTTTTTAAATTCTATTGAACCTGTAGTTTGAAGAAAATTAAGTTTATGCCTGGCATCACAGAAAGGCAGTGATATTAGGATGATAATTTGTTTTAAAGAAAAATAAGGTAACAGTCATAGCTTATGAGGACACGATCTTTTCGTCTATTTTGCATTTGCTTCTCTAGTTACCATATGCGGTCCCTTTAAGGTCAGACGACCCGTTCCTCAATTTTATATAACTTTTTCCAGGAATTTGTTACTGATTTACTACTACTTTGACAAGCTTTCTTACAAAAAATTAGGATACCTTACCAGGCATTTCTGCAAAACACTAGAGTATGCAATTTCCTATATAATCTCCTTGAAAATACGCTTGAATTGCTGATATAAAAATTTATATGTTTATATATACAGCCGGGGCCGGGGTTTGAACTCAAGACTTATGGAACGTATAATCCTAGCAATGAGCGGCCACCGCTCTAACCACTCGGCCATCAAGGAATTCAAATGCCAAAAAATAAAATCCTAATCATTCTAAAAATGATTATAAATAATCATTTTTATTGGAACTCTTTATTATGAGGAGATACAAAAAAGATGCTCGAGGAACGTGTCGTCTGACCTTAAAGGCAGCCTTAGGACCAAATGAAAATAAAAAGCAATTTTACAAAGAATTAAAAGCACGTGCTCTGAATCGTGTTTTTAAATTCTTTGATCGTCACAATCTTGATCTTTCTTGCAGATCTTTGGTGTACGAGCACCGTGTTGGCCCAGTTCATTTTGTCGATATTATTGAAGAAGGACCCTGTTTAGTGTTTACTATGTGCTACGATCTACTCTTCAATAGCTCAACCACAGACCGACCGTTAACACGAAGTAGTTCAATGATTTAACTTGTCCTAAACTTGTAGACATGATTTATTGCGTACATTTGTCCTAATGTTCCACGAAACGATGAGACAAACTTAGGGATGAAAACCAAAGGTATCTTAGGAATATCCTAAACTAAGATGTCTTAAATCATTATTACATACAGATACACAACGTTCAAAGTCATCTGAGAGGAATAAATTAGTTGTTATATGTGGAAAAACATAAGACACAATGATTATTTGTGTGTGTAAAAAAGGCAAAATAAAATGTAATTTTTACTTGGTGCAATAATTATTAATTACAACACATATTTATGTACTTGTTTAACTGAATTATACATGTAATTGATAAAATTACATTGTTTACATTCAGATTCATTAAACCAAATCTCATTAGATCCTTCAAATTCTTAAATCACGTCCTCTCCCCACTTCTGAAATTTTTATTCATGACAATTATGAATACCCAAGACGATGTGTCAAACGTAAACTGTTAGAGATTGAAATCAATCATTGTATAAAGAATATCGCAAAAGGAAACGGTTCTATATATATTCAATATTCTCAAAAGTTTCTAGTTAATTTAAACTAAGAAGGTAAACAAAGTAGCTGGGGAGAAACAAATATTTTTTTTTTAACATTCTCAAACGTATCATTAATTTATGAAAAAAATAAAACATTGAATATAAAAATATTGACCATTGTAGATAATTCTCTCTCTCTCTCTCTCTCTCTCTCTCTCTCTCTCTCTCTCTCTCT
>WFKH01006014.1:63749550-63767936 GCA_016163765.1 Magallana hongkongensis | reverse complement strand
TTAGGGGGGTGGGGTGGAGGTAGGGGGTCAGGATGTCCCCCAGAGGCCATGACCTACTAATACCATAAGATTAGTCTTGTCATGGTTCAAGAAACAAAAATATATATGGTTTAGGAGTGGGAATTTCGATGATTTTAAAGATATTTTAAAAATATTCGACAATTCATGTTTTCAGGGGGGGGGGGGAGGAGAGATTCAGTCTCTTCTTACATTTTTACTGTAGCAGAATCATTTCTTGATCGGTATTTTTCTCAAGATGTACATAAAGATTTTGAAAATTGCTTTTTAATCTTAAGGATAAACAAAATGTTATATGTAATCGCCGAAATTATGAAGACAGTCATCAAAAACCTTGCTGTAAAAACAAAGCAGGGTAATCATTGTGCTAGGGCTAGGATATACCTTTATAAGTCAAACATTACTTATGAATAAGATAAAATACTTGATTAGTAACAGTTCTGGAAAGTCATTGGGCGTCTCAAAGGGGGCATAACCTATATACCAATTGATGTGCAATGACACAAGGAGCAATGATGAATATGGTTTAGGGGTGGGGATCTCAAACGTTATTAAAATGTATTATCATTTCCTATTTCAGAGGAGGAGGGGGGGTCAAAACAACTCCTGGGAGTCATGTAATTCATACCATTTGATGCATCATAAGACAAGAAACAAGAATATATATGGTTTAATGGTCAGATCTCAACAGTTTTCAAGATATTTGGTAATTTCCTGTTTTATGGGGGTCAGAACAATCCCAATAACCAATAACCAATAACCGATTGGCAATTCTGCAAAAGATTGCCATCCCTAGTATAATATCACATGTATATATACATATACTTATACATGTTTACTTGTTAACAATCAGGATTAAAATGCACAAATTTTCATGAGTCATAAATCTTGACATACCACATACATATATCTCTTGACAAAAAAGAATAAGCAAAATAAAAGAAAATTACACTCATTAACTCTTTTTCTATTACTAGTGTGTGCTGATGGGGTAGGGGGTTTGTATCTGATCCAAACATCCTGGGGATGGGGAAGGTTTAAGACCACTTCCCCTTCCTCCTTATTATAACTCATATAAACATGATAAGCCTCTACAAATACACAAATTTAATACAAAATGTTACTGGGTCAGTATGGGATCAACTTAATAGTGTAAGTCTGACAAATGAAAAAAATAACTTTTGCAATTAAAATATCAGAAACTGTACAACTGCAATAGGAAAGTTAACGATGATAAGCTTATTTTAATAAAGATGATGATACAGTATGCTGGCAAAGGGATATCACTTTTTAGAAAGTAATCTTAACTGTTTTGTATACCAGTGTCTCATAATATTTCGCTACTACATGTATTATACTTACCCATATTGGTCAAAATCATAATGATTATCCAATAAGAACACAATATGAATTCCTTTAGCTGATCACCACAATAGAAACGTTTGATCACGTTAATTAATCCTATTCTGCATATTGAAAACACATATATGCATGTACACCACGTGAAACCCATCTAACCCAAGAGCTGGGTAAAGTTAGTACCCGCTAATGCAACCTATAGACCCGTGTTGTGTAAGTAACTTCAGACAAAGATCATTTACTCTATTATATTGCATGTATTTTCACAACTTTATTCTTTAAAACCCCTTGCACAATTTTTATAGGTAATTAACAATGTAAAACACAAATTTCAGCTTTAAGGTGGTATTGGACACCTGCATATTGTGATGTAGTCCCTATTGAACTAATCAAATAAAGTATTAAATGTAATATTCCCCCCCAAAATAATGTTACCTAACAGCATAGTGCAATGGGTTAGAGCGTCAACTATGTGTCTGTAAGTAGAGTGTTCGAATCCTGCTGGGGCTTATCTAATTTTTACCTTATGTTTCCAAAAATTTTGAAAACTTATTTTTTGGCCAAATCTTGTAAAATTTTAAAATTCTAAAACGGTGAAAGTATTTTAATTTTAATATAACTATATAATAGAAATAACGCACTTTTATCCACATAAATATCTACATGTGTCCGATACCAACTTAATCAATAATTATATCTTCTGTCCTAGCAGTCCTGCAGTGAAAATCATTGCGCAATATGTCATTTATTTTGCACTGTTTACAATCTTCATTATTGCAAATACAAGTACAGGCTTTCATTTTTATCAAAATATTCCGATGTTCATTTATCCATGAGTAGTGGAAGGTGGTGGTGGGGGGGGGGGGGCCAGAGTAATAAATGTGTTTGCTGGGGGTGGGGGATTGTGGTCTAGACCCCTCACCTCCACCCTTTCCCTAAATCCACGCACACGATGATGTTGGCACACAAAAGCATATCTACAGCAGGCAACCGCCGAGGGGGGGGGGCATAATTTAATTTTGTTTGTAAGAATTATATAGACCATACTTTCTATGACATGAAATGTTTAGATTATTGATTAATTCACTTGCAAACAGTTTAACCCCAAATTGCACATAAAGGGCAATATGTGTATCATGGGATGGGATCTCAGCCTTTATGAAAATTATAATTTTTAAAAAGTATCAGAAATTGCATGTGACCTTCTTTTTTGACTAGAACTGTTACAAGAGAGTGTTATTTAGGGGCAAACACTTGGTGCGGGTATTACTGTCTAAAGACAGCATCTAGTTTACAAAAGAACATATCAAAAACATCATCCCATTCCCAACCCTCCAGGCTTAACCAATTTCACGGTTCCAACGGCAAATATACTTTAAAAACACAATATTGGAATGCCATTACATCCTTATCAACATTGCTTAGGATGACTTCTTGATAGAATCTAATTATATGATCTCTTGATGCCAGACAATCCACTACACAGAATTAATGCTGACATCAAGTCAGGCAAATCTAGACCTTATAATTACCTGTTACGCTATAAATCAAACCATCTGCTACTTCGTCGATCTCTAATTATTTTAGCTTTTCTTAAACACTGCTTAATAACTTTCTAGACATAAATTTGTATTCTGATGAATAAAAAATCTTTAACGTCATCCATTCTTTCCTGAAATCATTTGCATTTTAAAGGGATCTATACCCGATGATTTGAGATTGAAATTTTATTTCTCACTTTTATGTGTAAAATGGTTTACTTGTGCATTTTGAGGGATTGGCCATGTAAATGATTTGATTGTTAGAAGTCAAGTTACAAGAGTAATACAGAGGTAAGAATTTATTGTTAAATAAACAGAGCTCTAGTCTTATATTTGTAAAGTAAAGAAATAACAATTTCTGTGACAAAAAGACTGGTGGTAAACAAGATAAACTACTGATTCGATGTTTGACATTATCCTGTTATTTACTTCGCGAAGTAAATAAGTTTGATGTTGTTCACGTTAACGTCAAATCTTTCTACAGTGATTATTATGACATTCTGACTTTAGTTATACACATATACATTTCCACTCCTGTCATTTTCGGTCTGTACTAACATAAATTCATTTATATCGTTAAAAAAACACCCATAAGATTTACGTTTATTATTGTGGTTTTATACAATATGCTACTTTATGTCATTTTTTTATGTTAGCTTTTAATTTTAATTCTTATATTCATTGAATAAAATTCACTCTGTCTTTTATTCTCTCTCCGTCTTTCCATAAACTAGAGTTATCGTTACTGAAAGTTATCCTCTTCTTATAGCAGTTATGCATCACTACCGGTTAAAAGGATTTCTAACGATTTATATTTTGAAAATCGAGTTTTAGGCTAACCCTTATCATAACGGTACCAACGCACATTCCCAATGGGCGACTACAGATGAAATAAATTTATAAGATGAAATTTCTTTAACTTTTCCGTAACCGATAAAAATTTCGGTTACGGAAATGGCCGAGTAGTAACGATTGCGTCTGCTGGTTCTTCCTGTGAGCGAAATAGAGGAGCTAGGTAAGACGAATAATTTTTTTTTTTATCTCTGCAAGCCTATATTAATCATCATGAATTGTTAGGTAATAATGTTTCAAAATATACTGAAAATAACATTTATGAAACATACTATCAGTAAAGAAAAGTAAAACATCTTTTAAATGTTAATATAGATATTTATTAACAATGAAGAAATGAAGAATTAAAACGTGTTGTCAAAGGCTGCAATTAAAGTCAAGATTTAGTAAATGATTCCAGAGGCGTGTTCAGCAGAGCGGGTGCTCGCGAACGCTCTCCAAAATTTGTGTTGCGGGAATATGGGATTTTGGCGAGCGCTCACGAGTACCCGCTCTGCTGAACACGCCTCAGAATATACTTTTGGTGCTAGAACCATTATGAAGTCATAATTGAGTTGATGAATTTTTCCCCGTACTTTACGGCTTTAAAGGAATTATGTTGAAAATGATACAATTTGTTAACATTCTTTACATCACAGAAAAAATTAATACCGATACCCATTTTCAATTTGACATGATTTTAAGGAGGGGGTCAAGAGCTTGTTTAATGTCGTTTTGGAGAGACTGTAGGCATTCTAGATATATTTCATTTGTAAAAATTTACAGAAAATGACAGTTTAAAACATGATTTTTCATTGTGTCTACCAAAAAAAAATCCGATACATCCTATCAACCAAAGCAATTGTTATGTTGTATCATTAAAAGAATTTATATCTTGAATTTCATAAACCTGTAGGCACCTTTCATTTACTAGATCTTGACCTTAAACAACCGTCATACATAACAACTAAAAATCGTCATCGTCAGACTACCCGAGCGCAGCTTTGGAGTATGGATTACATGATGATGTTTTTCCTATTTCTGGCAACAGGAACGAAGTTCTTCTCTACGAATGACGCAGGATGGCACACACCGTTCTTCCTCCTCTTTTGTGTACATCCTAAAGTAGAGGAATATTATAGGTATTTATACATAAACGTTTTAAATAAAAATTGTTATATTTTTGAAAATAGAATTTGAAATTTCATTTATTCCGTAGAAATTTACTGTAAATGTAGTATTCCCTGTTTTTTTATTACCTTTATTAGATGATGTACAATATTTCCTTTTTTTTGTCTGAGGGAGCATTGTGTTTGCCTGACAAACCTGACGAAGACATTAAAAGTATGTAACTAATAAGATTAGTAAACTTGTCAATTTGTTTTTAATTTTCCTACTCTTTAGTAGTCATAATGGCCATGTAATACTGTACATTTGACAGGTACTACCTTTCTTTCTTGCAAGACGAGTGGATGTTCGATGGGAAGACCCTGCTGCTGAAGAAGCTATCGATGATACAACATTTCCATCTGTAAGTGTGTATATATTTTGTTATTTTGCATTACATTTGTTTTAATTATGAATTGGAATTCTTACTATATTTTTATATACAATGATTTCATATAAACTTCTTATTAAATATGTGGTATACCTGTTGTAGGGGAAAAATTTCTCAAGGTTTTGTCCGGATCCGAGTCTATAAAGAGTCTGTCCACACTGTCAAGACTGCATGCCTGCTTGTGCTGCTGCTTTTGAATACGCAAAGTGTTGTCTTATCACCGCTGCGACCCGAGTTCGATCCCCATGATCGACAGTGGCTGTATGTGAAAGGGTATGGTGGTCGCCCGCTTGGACACGTGGGTTTTCTCCGGGCACTCCGGCTTCATCCCACATCAATGACCCCCTCGCGCTAACATCCGTGCCAACGAAAGATATAAATATAAGTTGTAGAACTTGTTTATCAATCGTTGTAAAATAAATAAAGTTCAGTCATGATTCAGTCCGTCAGTCAGTCACCAGACATCTAAAGACTGCTTCACCCACGTTTCAAGAGGACGATTTCAGCACCGTGGTCTCTTGACATTTCTCCGTGTTACATGGAATGGTGGTGGGCAGGTGACAATGCATTCTGAACTACTCATAAACTTGATCATCTGAAAGCATCATCAATGAGTAGAAGTTCAAATGGTTGGTGAAATCTCGGGTTGTCATCTTCATTAATTTCATCTTTTTCCTCTCTAGAAAATTTCAGCCTCTTTTTCGTGACCCAACCATAGTTTGGAACGGACAAGGACCTGTTATTTACCCAAGTTAAACCGAGTATTAAATACTACTTACTTATCACGTGATTTTAAAATAGTAAAAATGACATAAAATTAGTCACCAAGCAAAGACAACCAATCGATGATAATGCCCCCAGAACTGCCTAATATGAGTGGAACTGCGACCTAAAAAATACACATAATAAAGCCACACAACTATTATATATAAGAACGAAAAAAAGAATAAAGAAAGAAGGGTTAAATTAAACTCAATTTCTTTTATGATAATTATAAGACCATAATTAATCACCTAATTGTCTACGGACTTTTCCGGGGTTTTTTCCGATTACGACAAAAAGCACACGGCGGGTGTGACCGGTCAGCAGAGGATACTCACTCCTCCATGGCACCTGATCCTACCTCTATCTTTTTGGAGGTCGGTGTTGCTCTGCTTTGAATTTGTATTTCGTTTTATGGATTTTTGAGATAGTTGACGGTTTGTTATTGTCATTTTTTCATGATTTAAAACACATTGTGTGGGCCTGCCATCCAGGGATTAGTATTGCCTCATTGCCACATTCCAACCATAAAGTTTATATTTCCTACCACTTTCGAATAGCCTGGAAATTTAAAATCTGCTATTACTCTACTAATTCACTAGGTCTTTCCACATTTCAGGTGAAAGACCTTTTGTATTCATTATGTATTTCTTCTTCTTCTTCTTCTTCTTCTTCTTCTTCTTCTTCTCTATTTTTCTTTTCTTTTCAGCTTTTTTTTTACTGGTTATATTGAAACAATTTTTTTTTACAAAATTGGCAATTAAAATTTATGGCACAAACGACCCTTTGCCTGATAACTCCCAGAATTAAAAAAAGTTTTGCCCTTTGTGAAGGAAATGCTATTTATCGCTACTCCTCTGAAACTATAAGCGATAGAGACTTGGGACTTTTACCAATGTCTTTGGTTGATTTAGAGGGTTCTCCAATCTATTCATGCCGAAAGGGCCCAAGGCCCACTTCTAGCAGTTATTGCTCCTGAAAGTTTCTTAATTTAAATAAACACTAACAACTTTTGAACTATTCATCATAGAGACTTCGGACCACTTGGGATAAGGTAAAGGTCATTTAGAACTATGTTAATTAATGAGTTTTTGGATCATAAATCAATGAAACATATCTTTTATTAAGTGTAGTTAAGAAAACATTTTTCATGAATGTAGTAGGACTTTTTAAGACATTTCAAAATATAGCCCTTCAGCCTCCACTTTGAAATAGTTATAGAGTTATTGCCCCTATTATATGAATTAATTGTTATCGCTACTACCCAAAAACCTTAAGAGATAGAGACTTAAAACTTTTACCAATGTCTTTAGTTTACTTAGAGGATTCTTCAATTTATTCATACCGAAAGTATCTCTGATGCCCTCTTTTAGCAGTTATTGTCCCTGAAAGTTTTTAAATTTCAATAAAAACACTTACAACTTTTAAATTGTTAACTTAGAGACATCGGACCACTTGAGTTGGCAGCGTCTACTTTGGCCGATCAAAATGACATAAAGGTCAAAGGTCAAGGTCATTCGAAAATCTGTGAATTATTGATTTTTCATATCTCTTTTGTTTAGGGTGACAAAAAACCCTTTTTCATGGATGTAGTAGGACTTCTTAAGACATTTCAAAATATAGCCCTTAAGCCCCATCTTGAAATAGTTACAGAGTTATTGCCCCTATTTTACAAAATGCTTGTTATCGCTACTCCTCTTAAACCATTAGAGATAAAGACTTGAAACTTTTACCAATGTTTTAGCTGACTTTAAGGATCGTTCAATCTATTTACCAAAAGGATCCGAATTTTCTATTAAGCAGTTTTGCTCCTGAAATTTTCCTTTTTTAATTTTTTTAAAAACACTTATAACTTCTGAACCATACACCGTAGAGACATCGGACACTTGAAAATGAAAAGTTGACCTTGGACAACGAAAATGATAGAAAGGTAAAGGTCAAGTTCAAATATAAAAAAAAACATACTAAATCTGTTGACATTTTTCCATGAAGTTATGCAGGAAAAGCATTTCATCAATTCTATTAAAACAAAAATGTTTTAAACATTAAAATAAATGGGTGGAGAGACTTCTAATTGATCAAGAACAATTAGTCAATTAGTTTTATATTAAATCACTAACACACTATACGTATCAATTAGGTTTTTTTTACCTGAACAAGGCTGAAAAATGGTTATAAGCAGCGTTGTCCCGAGCTAAATGTATTTTTTCTATCCACTCCATGAAAAATGATGGATTTAATCCATTGATGTACACAAATGTTGCAATCAATATTTTTTGGAAATGTTTTAAGTTTTTTGTCCAAAAAAGACGTCTAATGACGAGTGGCCATAACTTTGCTGGACCAACAATGTCTTAAATGCACGTCCATTGGGGGTAAATGTCTTTGTTTCTAGTCGTCATTTTTTCAAACCATTGTTACATTATAAAACTATGTATATATATTGATGCTTGTATTCGTATTAAAATGTAATTATCCTGAGTAGTTTTTGCAGTGTTTTTTATACATTGAATGCTTCTCAGGAAGAAATACCATTAACAATGGTGAATATTTTTGCCTTGATTGAAAACATTTTATGCGCGGCTCATGGCCTATTCCTGGCGGTAGTTATGAATATATTTTAAGAATTTGCGTCGGTATATACTCCTGTCATTTGCTTCGCCCTTGTATAAGAACAATCCGTTTTCTTAAATTATGTTATAATGTTCATCCCCCCCAAAAATACCAATCCCCATTTTTATATGTTTCTCCCCTCAAAGAAACCATTTTTCTCGGGGAAATATTCCTTTTGGAGTGCTATTTTTAATGAAACGTCTCGGTATATATATACTCCTGTTATATAATTATTTGCTTTTCGAAGCAAATAAACTCTTAAGTTTTGAGTACATGTAATCATTACGCGTCAGTATTTACTTTTGTTATTTGCTTTGCTTTTGTATAAAATATGCCACTTTCTTAGATTATGTTATAAAATTCATCCCTCCCCCCAACAAATATACCAAGCCCCATTTGTATATGTTTAGCCCCAAAAGAAATCCTTTTCCCGGGGAAATCTTCCTATTGAAGTGAATTTTATGATGAAATGTATCGGTATATATATACTCCTGTTATTTGCTTCGCGAATAAATCAAACGTTTTGAGTACATTTAATTATTTGGCGTCGGTATTTACTCATGTTATTTGCTTCGCTTTTGTATAAAAATATGCCGCTTTCTTACATTTTGTTTTATAATGTTCATCCCCCCCCCTAAAAAAAAGCCCAATCCCCCTTTTTTATGTTTTTCTTCCCCTTAAAGAAACCTTTTTGCCTGGGGAAATCTTCCTCTTGTGCTTTTTATAATCAAATGTCTCGGTATGTATATACTCCTGTTATTTGCTTCGTTTCTGTATATGTATATAGTCCTGTTGTATGTTTCACATGTATATGTATATCCTATTGGTGTTTTATGGAATAAATAGATATAAGTTGTACGGACCGAAAATGACAGGAGACGAAATGTGTGGAATTGAAGTCATATTGTGACGAGTGGATGTTCGACAGAAAAGGAGTGGAAAAAACAGTGTACACAGATATGCAGATAGATTTGACGTTGACGTGAACAACGTCAAACTTATTTCCTTTGCGAAGTAAATAACAGGATCATGCCCAATGTTTACATAAATAATATAATCAACAGAAGAAAGCAACATTTGATTGAAACTATACCAATCGAACACATATGTAAATGATAACAAGACTCAAGTTTTGTTTAAAAAACAAAAAATTTTAAACTCTTTATCTTGCTTTGAACTCAATATTTGACATTCAAAATTTGACGAAGCATTCAAAAAGCCCATAATAACCATTCTAGACATAAAAACATTAAAATATAAAAATTAAATTTGAAAATGCTGAGCTCAAATCGTGTCTAGTTCCCTTTAAAACATGCATGAATGTGATAATATACGTTAAGTCGGGGTTTTGGTTCTGTTGTGCTGTATCTTTGTATTATTGTTTATCGGACGTTTGTCTTCTGTCGAAAAGCGGTTTCTATGTGATCAATTAGGAGGTCGTTGTTCTTGCCTCTGCAAACTGGCCCCATATCGCGCCATATCTTGGATTGACGGGGAATTCTCTCCTTTAAGAATAATGCCAGTTCTTTTGCACAATACAAGAGAAACTGTACACGCAAGAATACGTCCTTCAGATCTTCAAACGTTCTGTTAGTCTTTGATAACTGAATCCATCGTTCAAGGTAACTGTCCAGCCTTGTAGAGAATTGCACAAAAGTTTCACTTCCATCTGGCTTCGAAAAAAAAACGGAATTTCTTACGAAAGCCAGCCTCGCTGATGTCAAAACGTTTCAACAGATCATTTTTCAACTCACCAAAATCAAGTGCTGTTTCGGGTGACAGTCGTGCGAACACATCCAACGCTTTTCCCTTGAGTAGTACACTTAGGTGAGCTCCCCATGTATCTTTTGATGTTTCGAATATTTCAAATCGTTGATTATATGCGTCGATGCTATCTTTCGAATCCTCGAACGGGGGAAGTTTCAGTCGTAGCACCCAATGTTCTAGTTCTTCTAGTTTCCGTTTATGTTCAGAAATCGAAAATTCTTCTTTCTTTTCTTTTATGAGACGGGCGTATTCTCGCTCATTGTGTTCTCTTACTGTGCGTTCTTTCTCCATGTGTTACTTGAATTCGCGTTCTTCTTTCTCTTGCCTTTTAGCTGTTTTTCTCACGTTCATCACACATTCTTGATTGCTCCTCTTAAACTTAGTGCTGAAGATCTTCCTCCTTAGGTTCTATCATGGTTTCTAGAGCCATAACTTCAGCATCTTCTTGACAGTAGACATCGTGGAATTACTGAGAGAGCAACTTACCTCAATTTAATATCACAAAGGAACTGCTCACTATTTTTTAAAAATGTCTACCCAAATTGTGTTACTCGCCAGGGGCAAACATGAACAGCACTAACACTTGCACTACTACAAAATTTCAAAAACGTTAACTTTAAAATTAACCTTGGCAACCTTCACCAATAAAGATCTTGTGTAATTTGGAGGAGCCTGCTATCCCACCGCCGCCACCAATTGTATTGGGATGAGCGGAGACACTCCAAATGACATCAAGAACTCTTCAAGTGAAACAAAAATAATTTTTTTTACAAAAGAAGACAAGAAAGAAAAGATTGATAATTAAACAATAAACCACACAAACACTCGCACACCTTTAACGCATCTAGAAAAATATATGAATATTAACTATGAAAAATATGATTATATAATTTGATTTCAAAAATACAACTTTACTCTCCTACAAATAACACTTCACAAATTATTGTCCTCTTCCGGGGCTGTAGTCCCCCACCTAGATATGGACATAATCACTGCCAAAAAATCATCAACATCGATATCATCGTCATCGGGATCATCGGTTTCTTATGGTTTCAGAGGAGTAGCGATAACAAGCATTTCGTACAATAGGGGCAATAACTCTGTAATTTTTTAAAAGTAGCAAAGGATACATTTTAAAATGTCTTAATATGTCCTACTATATCCATGAAAAAATTTTCAAATGACCTTGACTTTTGACCTTTATGTCATTTTGTTTGACCAAGGTTGACTCTTCTATCCCAGGTGGTCCGAAGTCTCTATGATAAATAATAAAAAAGTTGGAAGTGATTTTATGGAAATTTTAATACTTTCAGGGGCAATAACTGCTACAAGGGTGCCTCAGATCCTTTCGGTATGAATAGATTGAAGGACCCTCTAAGTGTACTTAAGACATTGATAAAAGTTCCAAGTCTCTATCTCTTTTGGTTTCAGAGGAGTAGCGATAACAAGCATTTCCTACGCAAAGGGCGATAACTCTGTAAGTTCTAGGAGTTTTTATAGACACAGGTCAATTGTTACCATAACTTTTAAAACCAATTACATAAAGTTTAAATTGGTTGGATAACCCTAATAACAAAAAAGTCATCCCGGGATAAATAGAAAAAAGAATAAAAAACACAAGTAGACTAATTGTTCTCGAACAATTAGAGGTCTTTCCACCTAATCATTTTTTATGTTTAGAATATTTTGTTTCAATTCAATTAATGAAATTTTTTCTCTGCGTTACTTCATAAAAAATTGTCAAAAGATTTAGTATGCAATTTTTTGTTTGACCTTGACTTTTGTACGAAACTTTCAGGGGCAATAACTGCTTGAAGGGGATCTCGGACCCTTTCGGTATGAATAGATTGAAGGAGCCTCTAAGTGTACTGAAGACATTGGTAAATGTTTCAAGTCTCTACCTATAACGGTTTATGAGGAGTAGCGATAACAAGCATTTTGTACATTAGGAGCAATAACTCTATAACTATTTCAAGGTAGGGGCTGAAGGGTTATATTTTGAAATGTCTTAGGAAGTCCTACTACATGCATGAAAAAGTTTCTCAATACCTTCATAAACAAAAGAAAAATAAATACACATTTATACACAGATTTTTAAATGACCTTGACCTTTGACCTTTATGTCATTTTGATTGCGAAGCGATAACAAGCTTTTCGTACACAAGGGCAATAACTTTGTAAGTTCCGGGGCCTTGTCAGGCACAGGGTAATTTGGTACCATAACTTTTAATGGTCAATTACATTAAGAAATTTTTTTTCAATATGTCTGGTAATTAAAAAGCTGTTCCAAGGAAAAAAAGAGAAGAAAAATTATAAGAACTAGTAGACTAATTGTTCTCGAACAATTAGAGGTCTTTCCACCTCATTATTTTTTATGTTTAGAATATTTTAATTTCAATTCAATTAATGAAAAATTTTCTCTGCCTTATTAGGTCTTTACACCACAGTGTAAAGGCCTATTGATATTGTTCTGTTTATTTTTATTCTTCTTCTTATTATTATTATTCTTCCGCCAGCAAAGTGAAATTTTTGTTTCGCGACTTATCGAAAACCTTTCATTTACGTCGTTCTGCTTTTGGAAAATTATGAGGGCATTTGACCCTGCGTCTTAAAAACACCTTACGTTTCGTTACTATTGACGCGGGCGGGTAAAAGTTTGTTATCGCTACTCCTCGGAAGCCGTGACACTTGCGCGTTCGAAACCTTTGCGGACGATGTCGGTTTGGCAAGTAGTCGCTGATCTCCGAAAGACAAAATGTTTCGCCGTCTCCTCTTAAAACGACTGTCTTTCTAATTTTTTAATTTTTTACAAAAAATTTAAAAAAATGAAACGACAAAAGGTAGATCCACGAAACCTCTTGCAGTCATTTTGTTGACCTTTCTGCATGCCGAAAAGGTCAAGGTCAAAGGTCAAGGTCATCCAGAAATGGGAGACGATGCCTTGCAGGCTTCCGGAGCAGTCGTATCCCGTGAGAGAGTGACCTTGACCTTTGACCTTGACCTCGTGACCTTGACCTTTTGACCTTGAACTATGATGGGCGCCATACCCTTTGAATACTCTAAGCGAGAGGGATCGAGAAGTTCAAAACCATTTGCCTCTGTCCTTCCGCCCACGTCCGGTGTTTGGACCTTAATTTTTTTTTTTATTTTTTTTTTACAGAAATGCTGGACTTCATTCCTACACTCTACTGCAGCATTGCGCCAAAGATCAGATCCAAAGACGAATTTTTAACAAAGATATCAAGTTTACGGCTGTTGAGCCTCCAATGCCGTGCGCTGGCCTTCAATGCAGAAAAAAATTCCTACTCCCGATTCCTAAGAGCAACCAACTTGAAAGATGGAGGAAACCTACTTCAAAACTTATATTTTCTGTCAGTCCAATTTTAAAGGCGATTTAAAAATGTCAAACAAGAAATTTTCACGGCTAAAGGCCGATATCTCTATTTCCTACATTAAAAATTTCACCATGCCCTGTCTGTCGAATGTAAATAAAAGCTTCTGCAGCATGTTTGTGTCTTGTTTTTGTTTTAATCCACAATTGGGATGTCATCTGATGAACACACGACCATTAAAACCCAGAACTTTTCAATTCCCGATTTTATACGAATTAAATTTGTATTTTCTTTTCTGTCTATCATTTTCCCTCAAATTTCACTGAAAAATTTGTTGTACAGCATTCCACGAAGGATAACTCTTTCTTTCCCAGAGTCCCCGAATTCATTTCATTTAAATTTGAGAGAATGCGCATCAGTTAATCCAACGTGACATTCACACACCTTCAAATAGCCGCTCGCGACCAGAGTTTGACCTGGCCTGTTTATTTCATAGTCAACGCTATTCGGCCACATTGTTTACAAGCAGCACTGATTTTGATTAATAAACTGATCCAAAAATACTGTCCTCTCAACCAATCGCTAAGCGCCTATCTGTTCTAAAGGTTTCACAACATTGGGTATCAACTTCAGATGGATGGAAGAACGCTCCATCTCTTCTTTCTATCATCATCCAAATTCACTACACAACTCAACATTTTTTACTCCTTCTCAAGTAACTAGCGACATAGCGAAGGGGTAACGCTCTCTGCTACCAATCCAAGGGTTCTCGGTTCGATACCCCATTCTGGAGAATTTTTTTTTTTTTTTTATTTCTTCCCATTTTTACCGATTTCCTGCAAATGATTTGAACAAAACAACAGGACCAATTAATGGTGGAAAGACCTTCTAATTGTTCCATGAACAATTAGTCTACTAGTTTCATAAAAAAATGTTGAAAGATTAAGATTGCAATTTCTTTTTTTTTTTAACCTTGACCTTTGACCTTGATGTCATTTTTTTTTACCAAGGTACACTCTTCCATCCCAAGTGGTTCGAAGTCTCTATGACGAATAGTAAAAAAGTTGGAATTGATTTTATCGAAATTTAAATACTTTCAGAGGCAATAACTGATAGAAGGGGGCATTGGACCCTTTCGGTATGAATAGATTGAAGGAGCGTCTAAGAGAACTACAGACATTAGTAAAAGTTCCAAGTCTCTATCTCTTATGATTTCAGAGGAGTAGTGATAACAATCACTTCATACACAAAGGGCAATAACTTTGTAGGTTCTGGGTGTTATCAGGCAAAGGGTCATTTAGTGCCATAACTTTTAATGGTCAATCACATAAAGAAAAAAATGTTTCAATATCTCTGGTAATAAAAAAGCTGTCCCTGAAAAAAAAAAGAAGGAAAAAAATAATAACTAGTAGAATAATTGTTCTCGAACAATTAGAGGTCTTTCTCATTATTCTTTATGTTTTGTTTCAATATAATTAATAAAACATTTTCTCCGCGTTACTTTTAAAAAAAAAGTCAAAAACTTAAATATGGATTATTTTTTTTACCTTGACCTTTGACCTTTATGTCATATTGACTGGAAAAGGTCAACATTTCAATTTGAAGTGGTCTGATGGCTCTACGATGTAAGGTTCAAAAGTTGTAAGTGTGTTTAACAAAATTAAGAATCTTTCAGGGGCGATAACTGCTAGAAGGGGGCCTCGGGACCTTTCGGTATGAATTAATTGAAGGAGCCTCTAAATGTACTGAATACATTAATTAAAGTTTCAAGTCTCTACCTCTACCAGTTTATGAGGAGTAGCGATAACCAGCATTTTGTACAATAGGGGCAATAACTCTATAATTGTTTCAAGATAGGGGCTGAAGGGTTATATTTTGAAATGTCTCAAGAAGTACTACTTCATCCATGAAAAAGTTTTTCTGTATCCCCCTAAACAGAATGTAACGTGGTTGAGCCAGGCGATCTCCAAATAACACTCAACACATTCAATTAATGAATTTATTTACAAAAAATTAAATCAATAGTAAATATTTACAAATTCTCACTCACTTTCACCCTCACTCACACACTCACTCTCGTTCAAAACTAAGTGCTTAAATCTAAACCCCAAAAATTAACTCCCTTCTTAACAATTTCTAGATATATGTATAGACAGCTAAATGATCTTACTAATAATGTTCAGTTTTCAAACACAATTATACTGTATTGCTTATATTATCTATGTTGCCAAACGTTCACAAGAACACTTCTTGCCCACTAGTTCTATCGCTATAGGGTTCCACTTATCTCAACCATCGACATCTAGAAACGGACGTCTGCGCTGATGGTTCAATAATGACATTCACAAGTCCACCCTCATCACTATTTCTGGGGCTGTAGTCCTAGAACTGGTTGTGGTGTGGCGTGGTAGTGAAACAAAGTCCTATCGGATCCAATTGTGTGCTACATCATGCTCATTGACCACTGTCACAACGCTACAAAGTCAACACTAATAAATCAACTGTATCAATTCGCACAGTATATAAATCCATGTAAGCAATAACCATAGGCAACATTATTATATTAATATAGTATATAATATCTAATTGCTGTCTATATTGATTAAAATACATATGCATGGTAACATGTAAACAAAGTTTAAACCAATATGGCTTCCACTTCTGGAAACTCACTTCCGCCCAACACATTTAATTCATTTTACCAAAAAATATCTCCACATTAGAAAAATACGTTTAAAAGGAGACGAAAAATACAAATACAAAAGGCGTTTAAAGTTATCGATAGAAACAAGAATGGGGTATTTAAACTTTCTCTCTACTGTCACACCTGAGTGAACAACACAGGTAAGTTTTGTGAATGCTGGCCAAGCTATATTTAGAAATAGGTTAAACGACAAAGTTTTACTTTATATGCAAAAATAACAAGAATACATATCGAATGCACTGTATATTACTCACCACGGTCTGTTTTCCGTGCCCGTGTTATGAAGTAAGTCAAGCAGCTATATGCATAGACATGCTGGTAGATAAATCGTGCGCCCCTCTTGCAACACGACCGCACACCCGAGAAAATAGCTCGATTCTACTACGTCACACACGATCACGTGTTTAAATTACAGAATTGTGGTTAATACCCAGCCGGGTTTAAAATACAGGGCCGTAAAGCTAACCTGATATATGTGATTGTTACACAGAAGAGATCTAAAAACTTATTAATTAATAGATTTCTAAATGACTTTGACCTTTGACCTTTATGTCATTTTGTTTGGCCGAGGTAGACGCTTCTATCCCAAATGGCCCGAAGTCTCTACAATAAAGAATAAAAAAGTTCGAAGTGATTTTATAGAAAATTAAATACTTTCAGGGGCAATAACTACTAGAAGGGGGCCTCAGATCCTTTCGGTATGAATAGATTGAAGAACCTTCTAAGTGTACTGAAGACATTGGTAAAAGTTCCAAGTCTCTATCATTTATGGTTTTAGAGGAGTAGCGATAACAAGCATTTTGTACAATAGGGCAATAACTCTGTAATTATTTGAAGGTATGAGAGAAGGGGCAATATTTTAAAATGTCATAAGATATCCTATTACATCCATGAAAAAGTTTTTCTGTACCACCCTTTACAAAAGAGATCTAGAAACTCAATAATTTACAGATTTCCAAATGACCTTGACCTTTGACCTTTATGTCATTTTGTTTGACCAAGGTAGACGCTTCTATCTCAAGTGGTCCGAAGTCTCTGATAGGTAATAAAAAACTTGGAAGTGATTTTATGGAAATTTAAATACTTTCAGGGGCAATAACTGTTAGAAGGGGGCCTTATATCCTTTCGGTATGATATATTGAAAACCTTCTAAGTGTACTGCAGACATTGGTAAAAGTTCCAAGTCTCTATCTCTTATTATTTTTGAGGAGTAGCGATAACAATCTTTTCGTACACAAAAAAAAAGTCAAAAACTTAAATATGCAAAAAAAAAAGTTTGACCTTGAACTTTGACCTTTATTTCATATTGACTGGTAAAGGTCAACATTTCAATTTGAAGTGGTCTGATGACCCTACGATGTAAGGTTCAAAACTTGTAAGTGTTTTTAACAAAATAAAGAAACTTTCAGGGGCGATAACTGCTAGAAGGGGGCCTCGGGCCCTTTCGGTATGATAGATTAAAGGAGCCCCTAAATGTACAGAGTACATTAGTAAACGTTTCAAGCCTCTACCTCTTACGGTTTATGAGAAGTAGCGACAACAGGCATTTTGTACAATAGGGGCAATAACTCTATAATTGTTTCAAGATAGGGGCTGAAGGGTTATATTTTGAAATGTCTCAAAAAGTCATACTATATCCATGAAAAAGTTTTTCTGTACCACCCTAAACAAAAGAGATCTAAAAACTCATTAATTTACAGATTTTCAAATGACCTTGACCGTTGACCTTTATGTCATTTTGTTCGGCTAAGGTAGACGCTTCCATCCCAAGTGGTCCGACGTCTTTACGATAAATAATAAAAAAGTTGGAAGTGATTTTATAAAATTTGAAATACTTTCAGGGGCAATAACTACTAGAAGGGGGCCTCCGATCCTTTTGGTATGAATAGATTGAAGAACCC
>WFKH01006014.1:63737681-63748256 GCA_016163765.1 Magallana hongkongensis | reverse complement strand
ATTAACAGATTTCCAAATGACCTTGACCTTTGACCTTTATGTCATTTTGTTCGGCCAAGGTAGACGCTTCCATCCCAAGTGGTCCGACGTCTTTACGATAAAAAATTAAAAAGTGGGAAGTGATTTTATAGAACTTGAAATACTTTCAGGGGCAATAATTACTATAAGGGGGCCTCAGATCCTTTTGGTATGAATAGATTGAAGAACCCTCTAAGTGTACTGAAGACATTGGTAAAAGTTCTAAATCTCTATCTCTTATGGTTTCAGAGGAGTAGCGATAACAAGCATTTTGTACACAAGGGCAATAACTTTGTAAGTTCTGGGAGTTATTAAGCAAAGGGTCATTTGCTACCATAACTTTTAATGCTCAATAACATAAAGAAAAAAATGTTTCAATATCTCTTGAAATAAAAAAGCTGTCCCTGGAAAAAAAGAGGAGAAAAAAAATAATAATAAGAATAATAATAATAAAAAACATAAGAATTACAAAAGGTCTTTCACCTGAAAGGTGGAAAGACCTAAAAAAACATAAGAAATACAAAAGGTCTTTCACCTGAAAGGTGGAAAGACCTAATAAAAAACATAAGAATTACAAAAGGTCTTTCACCTGAAAGGTGGAAAGACCTAATAATAATAAAAAACATAAGAAATACAAAAGGTCTTTCACCTGAAAGGTGGAAAGACCTAAAAACAGAAGAAAATCAAAAGGTCTTTCACCTGAAAGGTGGAAAGACCTAATAATAAACATAAGAAATATAAAAGGTCTTTCACCTGAAACTGAAAGGTGGAAAGACCTAATAAAGAAATCAAGAGGTCTTTCATCTGGAAGGTGGAAAAACATAATAAAACATAGAAAAACGGCGTTTTAAAGAACAGTTACTTAATACAGTAATACAAAAGCCTAACGATTTAAAAAGACGAATTCTATACAAACACTCTCGCTAAAGTCACACCTGAGCGCACACACAGGTAACCACGGTGAACAATAGCCAAGGTGACTTTACGGGACGAATGTTTAAAACTAATATAATACACACTTTACATTAATTAAACTATTAAAAGCGAATAAATACTCATCACGGTCCGCTTTCCGTGTCCTTGTAACAAAGTTACTTTGATAGAAATGTGCCACGCAGCTTCACTAACGCTGCCCCACACATGCGTCTAACTTGTTGGACAGCTCTACTGGGTATGACCTAGCACCTATTGTTAGGGTCGGCTGAGCTCGTTGCAAGGAATTCTGGGAAAAACTCTAATAGGTTTGTTCGTTTAAACAGTGATTGTCACAAACACACCTACTGGGTTACACCTTCAATAGCAATAGGCGGATTAAGAAATGGACCTGAAATTTGCCCCAGTTCGACTTTGTTTTAAATAATACTAAGAAGTTAAGATTTGTGAGAAACAGCTGATTTTACGGGGTTTTTTTGTATAAATGGAATGTAAAAACCCTTTTTAAACCCATGACGCAAAGAGGTTGCAATGTTTTTACAGGGATAATCCACCAGGCATGTTTGTGGTTGTGAATATTAATTGAGAATGACCTATGCCCCATATATCTCTGTCTAGGGAGTTGTGGTTGGAATCTAGGTATGACGGGACTTTGAGAGGGATTGCGTCGTTGACATAAGTTAGATTGCAAGTTTGGCTGTGTGATATTGATCTTAAGAGGTCTTTCCAACCTGCAATAAATACGTGGGTGATTTTTGTGACAATACATGCATGACTGTTGATATACACATGGGTACTTTGCGCAAGAGCCCCTGAAGTTATAATCATAACATTTCAAAGGCTATAGAGGTTAAGTGGTGATTGGTGCAGAGAGTTCAGCATCGACTGAGCCCCACTGGTTGGAAGTATTCTTTTACATTTTCAATCTGAATTGCCCGTCATACTCAAACCAGTTTGATGAAGGACTGCAAATGCTCCCAAACGTATAGTTCGCATGAACTAAAGAATGCTGTGGGCGTCATTCCGATACTTTGTAAGGTAGGTACTGGCAAATATCAAGAATGCATCGGTTCATGATTGAATTGAAGTGATTTTGTTTTGACTGGGCTTGGGTTGTAGAACCAACTGACCTTGAACTATTGTGATTTTTTGTTGATTAACCGAATCAACCTCGGATTGTACAACTTTAATTAAGTCAATGCACTGTTTGTTCCAGATTAAATCCTAAGTTGCTTGCAGAACATGCCACGGCTATTAGATACGCCTATAAGTAGTATTCAAACCTAGAGGAACCACTGGGTCAGATGTGGGAATGCTTGAAGACAAGAGGGGATAAATTGCATGAAATAATAACTTTCTGGACATAAATCTGGTATTCTGAAAAAAAAAATTGTTTAACGTTTATCGTCATCCACTCTTTCCTTAACTAATTTGCACTTTAATACGTGCATGAATCTGATGATATACGTAAAGCCAGGTTTTTCGTAATTAGGTAACCAAAATCGCTCTAAACTTTCTCCACATAAGAGGGTTTAATTAGAAAATCAACGAGAAAAACTATTGCGATTTGTATCCATACATACTTTTCTTCTAAGTCTTTGCTACCATGACTGCGTTGCAACTGTTTAAGGGTTGTCTTGCTTCTTTAATTACAACTAAGCATCAAATAAGGAAATGATGACTATGTGAGACCATCGAATTTTAGTATTTACAGTTAACCGATATTGAAGTTTCAATTTTGCAGATAAATAAGTAATGAAATTAAAAAAATATTTAAACGCTATTTATTATAATTGTACCTTTTCATTCCGATTTGTATTTCTATAATACTTCAAATTGTAACGTTTATTTTAGAAAATATCTTCAGCTTTTCCACAAACACTACAGACGACGGATATGACTTTGTTTGGGAACTGCAGCGATGAACTCTGTGGAAATTTAACCTCCAGCAAGACAGCAGAAACCCTGAAAACGGCGACAGATGTCCTGTCCTACATCAACTACTTTCTGCTACCTCTGTTACTAGTACTTGGATTGACAGGAAACACCTTAACCATTATCATCATGCGACTAAGAGGTACACCCACCTAACCTCCAGGATCTTTCTGATAGCTCTAGCTCTGTCCGATTCCTTCCTTCTCACACAGCCGTTCAACAAAAACTTCATCCTAACCTTATTCCAAACAGATTTACGGGCCCTGTCGAACGTGGGATGCAAAGCTTTCTTCGTTATTTTCAAAACTGCCAAAATGTCCTCTTCATGATTTCTCTGTGGCTGTATAGTTTTCATTGAAAGCAAAATTGATTTTTACAAAGCGCGTTGCAGTTGGTCTTATACTGGCAGTGTACATCTTCATTTTTACGTACACTTCAGTATGGAGCTACGCTTCTCGAATGACATCAAAAGGGATATGCCACCCAGATGTTTGTGATAAAAGCGACCCAAACGAAGTTAGCCGCTTTGGTGCCTTCCTGTTAGGGGGCCTGTCTATTTACTCTTTAATTCCAATGTGTTTTCTTATCACCATGACACCTATGATTGCATTGAAATTGACAAGACACGGTCAAAAGCGGAAGTCAAAGGTAGGAAAATCGGCCAGAAAGGCCACTTCCTACGACACCAACAGAACTACTATTTTGTTGGTCAGGGTCATGGTTGCTTATATTCTTCTGATATCTCCTGTGACAGCACTTCACATGAGTGCTTTTTTCCTCAGGGTCAATGCGTTTGGAAGCAATGCTTTAGGTTTCCTTGTCTTTAAGGAGGTTTCACAGATTTTGGAGCAGATCAATTATGCTATCAACTTCTGCCTTTATGTTTTAACGTCTTGTATGTTTAGTCAAGGTTTCAAGGAAATATTGCAATGTAACCCATGGCAACGGTTGTCCCGAGTTACAAGCAGTAATTCATCAGGATCGGACTTTCAAATAAGTACCAGGCAAAAGTACTTAGAATGTGAAAACGTATCCACCGTTTCAAAATAAGATTGAAATGAAGATTGTACGTCTAAAGTTAAAAAAAATACTACAAAAGCATCATGTGCTATTACCTAACGTACGACAAGGAAACTTAAATCTTTAAAAAAAAATCATAACTTGTTTTAAAATGTCTTGTTTTATGAGAACTATCTAATTATTGCTTCTTATATTTTTGTTATTAATTAAAAGTGTATTATTATGAAATGGCGTCCAGACACATCATCAAAACGTAAATATATATTCATAGACTGTTTTCATTTTCCATGCGTGTAAGTATTATAGTTATTATTTTGTGAAAATTAATATCGTATAAAAAAAATAATAGCTTTGAAGCCAAGAACAATGATAAAATCAACGGCTTTTGCTTCGATTACTCCCGTATGTCTTAAGAAATTAAATATCTACAATATGCAGATGGATTATATTAAAATAAAAATAAAAAATAAAAACACCTCTAATTTTAATGATCACGAATTATTTTTCAAATTTACATAATTAAAAATACATTTGAGGAAAATTTAATGTGTACTCAAAGGTGAATGAAAACCCAACCTATAGTTATAGAGGAAGGAATGTTATAATAATGGAGTGCCTTGTTTAGGAGTTTAATGATCATTGGGATAAAATAACAAAGTAATTGGATATCAACGTACAATAATGTGGAAAACCTTTTTACTTCTTATAAAAAAGTTGTTTTGACAAATCATGTTAATAATTAAGCAAAATTAATATAACTTTACATATTGCATTTTTTTCAATATTTCTTAGGATGAGTTTATTCAAAATATCGAAAAGCCTAATTTTAATTTCATTTGGAATGCTAAAAACAAACGAATTAGTTTGATAGAAAAGGGAGGTGGGATATGCATACTAGATATAGAACTTAAATCAAAAGCACAGAAATCCTCCAGGGTTAAGCCAACTTTGGAAGAATCATGTATAATAGATTAATCATGCAACCTTTAAAAAAGGTTTGCTTAATTACTTTATTTATTTCATAAAAAAGTAAACGAATTTACAGAAGTTAAATATCTTTATAAATTTCATCAAGAAATCAACAAATCATCATGATATATGATAAGTATCATTTTTTAAAAATCAAAAATGTTAACAGAGCTGTTATAAGTATTGAAAATGATGAATTTGCAAAATTTCCAACAAAGATAGAAAATTCATTAGTTTTAATATAGATCAGGTACACATAAAAATTGACTATATCTTAGGCTGTATTGACTAAATTATTTAGGGTAAACAAAAGGTCAACAAAAATTAAAAAAGAATATGTTAACTTATTAATATATTTGATTTACATAGACGCACTAATTTACATGTATCTGATTTTAAAAAGAAAATATATATAGTATTCTTCAGGAGTAATTAGTGTTTCTTAAAAGAACATAATTATATTCAAAATTCATCGGTAGTAACTAGTTGATAATTTTGCTAAAGATAAAAGATATGCATTACTATATAAAGCTATATTTTACACATTCAAAATAAGATATACAGTTGTCCGATTACGTAGAAACACAGGTTTTTCACATTCTAGGGATGCGTTCGTTGTGATTATAGTCATGAACTAATGCCGCATTGATGTGGTCATTCAGGGGAAAGCTGTTCAAGGAAATTACATTTATTTATTTATTTATTTTGATTACGTAATGAATTAACCCGTTTACGAAAAAAAAGTAAGTTTGATAAAATATCTTTGTTCAGTACTCACTGTGCTGAATGTTTTCCAAAAAGTAACATCGTCTCTCCGTGGACCTGTTTAATTGAAGTTGATTAAGAACACATCAAAACACAGTCATGTAGCCCGGTAATGGATATCCCTTAGCAATTGTTAAAACAAAATTTTAGCTTAAATGATTGATCATGTCGATTGTTTTTATGAATATGCGATTTAAAATTTTTGTCTAGATTTGTTATAAGTAATAATATTTACATTGGTCTGTGATAACTCTACGAATCGTTATGTAACGTATGGTCAAATACATTTCATCAATGACTATTGTAATATAAAATCGTACAATTGCTGAAAATTATATAACTAATAAGGAATCATTATTTGAATATGATAAGGTGATCAATTACGGTCCGGCGTGATCAAATCTATCATAAAGCCCTTCGGGATTTGACATCCCCCCCTCCCCCGACCGTATTTGATCACCTTATAATACTCAAAGAAAGATTCGTTATTCCTTAAATGTTTACCCAAAGTCGTAGTCCGTCGCCTGTAGACACTGTTGCAGCCTCTGGTCAGGATGGGACAGGGACAATTTAATCAGAACATCCACGGAACACACATCGCAGTCCGAATTATTGAAGACGTGAACAGAGGCCCCGACAGAGGGGATAACGGAGACCTCGGGACTAGAGTAAAGAAAACAAGAGGATAAGAGAGTGGGGAATATGAAAACGCTTTTGAAATAAAAATTTTAAAAATACATACTTCTATTGTATCAGAATTTAAAATATAAATATTATTCTAACAAAAATATTTAGTAATTTGATTGGAAAATCATCATAGATGTCATGTTTTGTCTCACAAAGAGAAAAAATTTAAGAAAACAAGATAAAGATATGATTGTTTTGAAATGCAAGGTATGATAATTTTAGAAAATTGAATGATTTGTTCAGTATTATCCTGAACATATCAAATGGAACTTAAAGTTTAAAAAGTTTTTTAATCACAATAAATGTGTAATTGACAAACATCCAATGTACATGATTTTTGAAATTGACTCAACAAATTCTTTAAAAGATAACATTTCTGTTACCATTGATTATAGTAGCCTCGTTTTAGATAGAGCATCATGTGACACTCCAATCTCGGGGAACAGGAAAATGCTGTTGTGTTTGTTGGTGATGGGGGAATAAAAAGCTAGAGAAAAAGGAAGATAATCAGTCTAGTTATATTAAATATAATATAATTTTCAATCTTTAGAAGAAAATATCCTGTTATTGGTACAATGAATGGCATCTTTAACATGTACATATTGACTACCTGTTCTGTGTCTTCCTTTGTTTGGTTATCTATAAAAGACAATGATTTTTGTGAAATTTTATGAAAAATAAATAAAAAGTTGGTATCTGTAAATTTATTTTAATGGTTTCCATGATCAAGTCGCACAATGTTAAGGAAATTCAACCTGTTTCCTTTGTGAAAATATCACAGCAAAACCCGTCCGTTACCAAGCTAAAATAAACGAAAATTTAACATTAGAGGTCTCTATCATCTTTGATTTATTGAATTATTGAATGTTTCTTCTGCCTGATTTTTAGAGCTTAAAAACGGCTGGTATGTAAGTTGGTTTTTTTCTTCTGTTGAACTAGTTTTTCCCAATGATAGATCAGCAGTAACAGTTTACTGGGTTTTTTCAAAGCATCATTTTTACTCTGAAAACTCAAGGATTCTTTCTCTACAAGGACTTTACGGTAGATTAGGATATCACTTATAAGTTGGAAGTGCGTGTAATGTGATCTGTGTTTAATTAATGATTGGGAACTGCATAAACATTTAAGAATTACCTGGGGATTTCTGAGGATAAATCCAAACACAATTGATGGGAGCCAGTGTGTTTGTGAACTATTGTCAGTGTGACAAGGAAGTCCTCGGATACTCGTACTTCCTCCTTTTCCATTATCTCGATACTTGAAGGGTCAACTTTAATATCAATTTTGAACCTAAAAAACATTAACATAGTTTTCTGCTATAAGCAGTATGTGCTGATTACTACAGTGTTAAAAATGTCATGGAATATATACCAGCATTACAGAACATCAGTGTTATTTCCATGATATTTGAGTACAACACCTAATGGAAACTCTCGTTAGATAACTAACCATACTCAATTTTTTTTTATCTACATTACATCTTAATGAATTAGTATACGTTACCATATATAAACATATACAATATGACACAATTAAAAACCTCACCTTTTTCTTGTTAACAATAACAACTGTACACTGCACTTTTCGTTCAGCAGACAACTGACTTGTTTTGGCAATACCATGTTTCCAAACAAAGGCTGCATTGCACAAATATAAACATTTTATTTTATTCAATTTCCTGAACGATTTTTTAGAAATATCATAGGTTTGTTAGAACATTTTGATTTTTTTACAGCTAACTTTCAAACTTTTTGATAAACCAGATGCTTACATGACGGTCACCTATGTACCAAATCCTTTAGATTGACCTGTCAGAGGGTCTCATTTTTGCATTTTAAGCTTCATTTTGGAGTCTAAACCCTAAACTGAATTTGATGTTTGAAAAAAAAATTTGTTCATAAAAAGGGGGAATACAAGAATCGGAAGAATCTCGAATTATTTATACCTAGCTCTAGGTGCCAAAAATAGTAAACACACATTATCCCCCCCCCCCCCCCCCCCCCCAAATAAAAAGCCTAAATCCCTGCCCCATGGGCAGTGAATTTCACAATTTAAGAAAAGTACAACAGTGCATAATAACAATTCTTTAGTATCTCCTACAACTGTAAATGTACTGAAGAAAATATAAAATTCAATACATTTTTACGATGTTGGTCCCACCCTAAAGGTCCTGAGCCCCTGACCGAGGTGTCATGAATTTCACAATTTAGGAAGAATATTTCATGGAAATTATAACCATACATTCAGTCTATCATCCCCTGCTGTGGATGAAGAAAAGAAGATTTTCTAAAATTAAATACAATTTTACTATATGGTCATATTAGACCGCCCTAGGGCCTGACCCCCCCCCCCCCCCCCCCCCCGACACTAGGGTCATGAATTTAACAATTTTGGTGGAAGGCTTTATGAATATCCGAACCTTAGTTTATATCCCACTGCAGTTGATTTAGAGAAAAATGTATTTTAAAATTCAATACATTTTTACAATATGGCCATATTGCCCCCGCTCTTTGACGTGAATCCCCGACACAGGGGCCATGAATTTCACAATTTAGGTAGGAGGCTACATGAATATCATAACCAGGCATTTAGTTTATTTCATTTATATAAGAGTAGAACATATTTTTAGAGATTGAATTTCACACTTCGGGTACATGTAGAAGGCTTTATGGACATCATAATCTTGCATTTAGTTTTTCTCAAATGTACATGAAGTGGAGTAAAGGTGTTTGGTTTTTTTAGATTTAATACAGTTTTATTATATGTCTATATTTGCTCCGCCCTAGGGCCTGAACCCCTGGCCTAGCGACCATGAATTTCACAATTTCGGTAGAAGGTTGACATCATCCCAAGCAAATGTATATCGAAGTAGAGAAGACGATTTTCTAAGACTTAATACATTTTCACTTTATGTTCTTATTGGTCCCGCCTTAGGACCTGAACCAATGATCCTATGGGCCATGAATTACACAGTTTTGGTAGAGAGCGTCATATGGAAATCATAATCATCATGCATTTTTTACCAATATGTGCTGGAGTAGAGAAGAAAAATTTTGAAAATTTAGCCTTGATTTTGCTTATTTGGCACCATTAATAAGGCCCAGGGGTGGTATGGTAATAGAGTCTACAATTAATATTTCACTTATCCTAGAGATGCCCCAAACCAAATATTCTTATAATTGGCCTTGTAGTTTTCAAGAAGTTAACGATGTAAAATTGTTAACGCACGACTAATGACGCACGATGCACGACGGCGGACGAAGACCAAATCCAATGGTCACCTGATTGACTCAGGTGACCCCCAAAAAATAGTTAAAATAGTGTCACAGCTTCGACGAAATGGGAATGAAATGTATTATTTGAATGTTATTTGATGATAAATTTTAAATTTATTGCAGAAAGAAATCCTTGAAAATTAAGTTATACGTCATAATAAAAGATAATGGTGAAAACATTTATCGTTTACATATAATTAAAAGAATAATTAAAACATATATAGTGAGAAACAAAAACTTGCGTTATGAATAGCATGTTGACTGACTGCTTGTTGAATGCCATGTTCTAGAAATACAAAGGATTTTATTATTCAACGCACATGTAACACGTTTAGTTTATATGGTTGTTGTAAATATAATACGTAATTCAAATAAATATTGTACATGATATTTCTTTAGTAAATGTAAACGAAACATTGATCTAATCACCAGTTCTGCAGTTTTTGCCGGAAAAGCCAAGAGGACACAAACAGGTTTTCGTCGACGTATGACCATCACAAAATCCACCGTTATAACACAAACCTCTAGCGCATGAACCTTTTTCTGAGGAATGATTTTTTTTATATATATTAAGAACATAAAAGATTGACGCAAGCGTCGCAAAAATGGCCACAATCCATTTGTTTTTGTTTAACATAAATTTACAAAAAATATTTGAAAAATAGAATAAATCAAATACAAAAACACAGCAACAGTAATACTTTTAATGATTATTTACAACTTTGTCTTAAATTAGATGAAATACCAACATGTTCACATTCAATACGTAATGGAAGAAAAATACCATTTTTTGTTGCATTCTTTAATTTTATTTTTATTTTTTTTAAATTGATTAAAAAGTCAAAAAACACCCAATTTTATTAAATTTACTAGTATTTTGAAATTTTAATTGTTTAAAAAAATAAGATTTGAGAATTTCTCTCTCTCTCTCTCTCTCTCTCTCTCTCTCTCTCTCTCTCTCTCTCTCTTTGAG
>WFKH01006014.1:63725536-63736721 GCA_016163765.1 Magallana hongkongensis | reverse complement strand
TTTGCTTTTTGAAGTAAATACTTACCGAGCATTGTTTGTAATAGCTTCCTGAAATAGATAAAATTTATCCAATGCTTATGGATATTGAAAAAAAGGAAAAACAAGTTAAAAAATTTAGTGTGACTCACCATGTTTAATTTCCACTTGAAAGCAAATCTCATCCTCAATTTTCAATTGCCTTTATATAAAAAAAAGTTTTAAAAAACACAACCAATTGTACTGTAAGCAACCTTTAAATTTGTTCGTTTTTTTCAATTTAGTGTTTTGGATTTTTTTTTGTTTTCTGCGTAAAACGTATTGCTCAAAATCTTTAAAGTTTGTTAGCCATTTAATACTTAATAATGATTTGTATTTCATATTCATAACGTTGATCGTTCTATGTAAAAACCCCCAAAAAACAAACAAACAAAACAAAACAAAAATCACCAGGATTTATCAATGGATTTGAGACAAAGACTAGCAGATCCTGGGGAATTCCCAACGACTTCTAGCAACCCGTGTACAACACCACCAAGAGGTGTTGTGTGCTGCAGTTCCAAGCTTGTTACATGTAGTGATGGATCGGAATATCCTAGAGCAACACTTGGTCTTGAGAGACGAAGCAATGTAACACGGGGTTAATAGAATACATTAAATAATCCAATTATGACCCATACAACTAACAATAATGATAAAAAATTAGAAGCCTATAGTTTTTTCTCTTTGATGACCAACATTTAACCAGAATAAATCCACTCACTTGTTAAAAATGTTTTTGGTAACAGTAAATGGAATAGGACATAGAAACGCTACATAACAGATGACAGACTTTGGAAGAGCAATTTCTGTAAACCTTGCCTTAAACACACAAAAAACCAACAATCTTATTACGTTTAATGCATCAAAGGATCATTAGCCCATTTTTTTTAATGATATTCAACGAAGTTTATAAATATACACTTGTAATAAATAAATTCATTAAAAACTTCATATTCAATGATTAATGAAATATATTGATACTTCGTACAAACAACATAAACTTATTCGTTATAACAGATAATTGGTAGTAGAAACTCTCTCAGGAAAAAAACAAAGACTGTTTCTGTCTGATTTCATATTGAGTAAAGAGGTGTTACCCCGGTATTTGATGGGCTTCTCAGATTATCATTGGCCTCTGTATAACAGAAAATAGATAGTTAAAAAACTGATTGTTTCCGATAAAAGGCAATATCAAAAAGTATATTCCTTCATATTTCAAAACACAATTTTGCTAAACATATTGTAACGAGAATAAGTATATCATAATCGTGAGTTATTCTCAGATCAGAAAAAAGCAATACTTAAACTCTATTTACAATAGTTCTTCAATGACACTTGGAATTACAATTTTCAAGTATAGAATTATTACCTTTTGAGCAGGTAGGACCCTTGTATCCAAGTCGGCAAACACACAACACGGTCTGATTAACTGAGTGACACGCAGCATCATTTCTGCAGATGGAGGAGTTGTCACATTGTTCTCGAAATCCTGAAACAGAACTCTATCTATGAAACATTTTTTTTACAATTTTGAATTTAATAAAGTGATTAGTTTTTATTTTTATCAAAATAAACGTTAAAAACTTTATTTCAATTTCTTTCTACCATCATCAACGTCACATCTAACTCCTGTTTTCCCAGATGGACATATACATTTAAAGAACGGGTCTGAACTAACAGGAACACAAGTTGAACCTCCAACGCACGTATCACTGAACAAACATGGTCTGATTTCTATTGATAAAGTCAAGAGTAAGTTAATATTTAAATAATTCTTATATTCATACATAAACTAAAATTGTGTGATTTCATTACTTATTTCAAAGCTTATTCTTTACTACTTCTTTCGTTCAATTAACAAAGGTCTTACTTGTTTCACATAATTTCCCGGTGTATCCATATCGACAAGAACAAGTGAATTTTGTTTTTGCATTCAATACAAAACATTGCCCCCTGTGCTGGCAAGGAGATGACTCGCATGGATCTAAAATGAGTTTGTTTTTGTAAAGGATAAAATATGAAAATGTAATTGTTTACTGATTTAAAATTTTTCTTCGAACTTTAATCCATATGATTTATACTTACTGTTCTTTATTACTGTGATGTAGAAACATTTCTGAATGAAGGATATACTAAACATAAAAGAATGAATTGTAAACATTGCATAGGATAATAAATCGTACTATTATCTTAATATAACTCGCTACAGAAATAAAAACACGTTTACTTATGATCCTTTTCTCCTATAACTTATTTTTAACAATGGTATATAATTATTGTTATCTTTATTGTTATTGTTATTATATAATATGGGTTTGTCAAATGTATTAGAGAAATAGAGTTTACAGTTATCATAATCAATTTACAACAATCATACAATAAATTCTTTGGTTAAAAGTTTTGTAGGTTGGATAAATGATTGTTATGTTTAGAAAACTTTTACTTTTAATCAAAAAATTTTATTCATTTACTTGCTTACCAGTCAGAAGCCTTCAAACAGATTAGTCTTCGACCAATCTGCATAGGAAGGAACTGCACATCACCTGTTTTTGCAACATTCATACCAACCGTTTTTGTGCTGATGGTTATAGTTACGTTCTCTTCGCTAATTGGCATGTTTTCTATTCTTTTGATGTCTCTTATTAGATTAAGAATGATTTTTTAAAAAAAATTATGGTAAAAAAATACATTTATGAACTTTTTGATTTTTGTTTCCTAATTATAAAGAAATTAAATAATAATTATAATCATATACAATTATCATTCTTTTTAAATTTACTTGAATGTTGATGTATATTGGTTACAATTTTCGTTATCGTTTAAACATTTGAGAGAGAGAGAGAGAGAGAGAGAGAGAGAGAGAGAGATTTTCATTACCTGCAAAATGTTGTACTTGCATATACACTGAAGTTGCACATATGGTCTTGTATACAAACAATGTTGTCGTTTTGATGAAAATGCAGGAAGTATGGTCGCCCCTTAAACAAAGAACACCGAGAAAAAACAATATTTAAATATAAACCTTCTCTACACCTTTTTTCGTACTATATTGTCATTATATATATATATATATATATATATATATATATATATATATATATATGTTGTTGCATTCAGGCACGACTCATACTTGTAAATAAATGATATCTGGTTCTTCGCTAGTTGTTGGCATTGGAGGGCCCGTTGTGATTTCCTGAGTGGTGGACAGGAATGCCGATCCCGTTGTGATTTCCTGAATGGTAGACGGGAATGCCGATGCCACAGAAGTAGGATAAGGTTTTGTCACAGATAGATCTAGGTTACAAAGTGCAGAACGTGAAATAATGAGCACAAAAAGTTAATAAAATAATGCTGTTAGTTTTACATTATACCAGAATATTTCTCTTAAAGTGGCTCACAATATCTTAAAATAGTGTTTTAAATCGGCAGAAAACGACTTGATAATGAAAGAAACATGGTGCTTCAGAAATATTTGAGTAAAATAAACAAACAATAGGCAATCTTGCGGGAATAATTACTTAATGTTTCGTAATATAGACAATAGCTTTCGGCGGATTTTAACTCTGAGCCATTATGATATTCAATCAAATTGATCGATACAAAGAATTTCACAAAACATGCTAAACGCCATCTTGTGATGTTGTATCATTAATAACATAAGCCTTGTAGTTACAAGCTACCTTAAGGATCGCTTTAACTCATAAAAGTTACACTATTATTCGGATTAGAAAAAATGTAAATTAATAATAATAAAGAACACGTCTCTTATTATTTTCATTATAATGGCTTTTTGCTATAATGTATCTTCTTTAAACCCATTTCCTTACATACTATATTTCTAGGAAAAGGGTCAGTTTCTACGACAAATCTACAACAAATCTATCGTACTTGAAATTTGATGTCGACAGAAAATTTTAAATGGGTAAAAAAAATAACAGAGCAGAGTCGGAAAGCATATAATCAAGAAAGCTAAATTGCATATTGGTCCAGTTGATAATATAACAATGGCTATACAATTTTATATATATTTTTATCACAATACAGAAGTCTAACTAACTCAGAGAGCAGTCATCGCCAGAGAATCCAGATCGACACAGGCATCGTGGAACAGACAAACTTCCGTCACAGAATCCGCCATTGTAACAAAACTTTCCAGCGCATGATCCTTTAACTGTTAAAATGCAGAGTTAAATAGATTTTTAATAAAAAAAAAAAAGGGTAACGAATTCATAAAATAAATGATGGTAATTGCATCCATATGAAAACAAAAAAGTAATTGATAACGTTTTATTAGCATACGAAGGAAGTGATTTGTTTAACCTGTCAATTTCGGAAGTACACGAACTGTGTAACACCTTTTGTCTTTTGGAAAACTGAAAAGAAATTTTAAATGAAGATTTAGACATATAAGTTACTAAAAACTTATCTTTTAACAAACTAAACACACCCAAAATTATACGGCAAGTGTAGTTCATACGAAAAGCTGTTGACAATAATCAAATTGAGTTTTTATATATTTAAATGTCTTTTCATGTTGAAAGAAAATGAACTTGAGATGGGTGACTTGTTCAGTTTATACCATTACAAGAAACCATTGGGCAGCTTCGTTCACTTAAACTAAAACCATTCCTTTTAAAATTGTAAACACAGAACTTGTTTCTTTTCATTCATTTGTTTTGACTAGGTTGGATATTAGTTACAAATTGTGGTGAATGGGTTCCATCTAAAATAGTTTGTATATGTCATTATTTAAGGATTGAATCATTATTTTTTGAAAGATGTGGTCTCATAACTGCAGCGGTGTGTGCATACAAATTGAATAACGCGCGCTAGTGCGTTACAAAAAATTGTTTGCACACACCGTTGCAGTTAGGAGACCACATCTTTCGGAAAATTCAATCCTTATATTTACGTTTTTAAAGCTCAAGTGAGCTCTTCTGATCACATTTTGTCTGTCGTCTGTCTTTCCGTCTGTTCGTCTGTCCGTCCGTCTGTTTGTCTGTCTGTCCGTCTGTAAACTTTTCACATTTTTAACATCTTCTCAAGAACCACTGGGCCAATTTCAACCAAACTTGGCACAAAGCATTCCTAGGCTTAGGGGATTCAAAGTTGTGAAAATTAAGGACCACGCCCTTTTACAAGGGGAGATAATTAGGAATTATTAAAAATTTTCAAGAATTTTTCAAAAATCTTCTTCTCAAGAACCATAATGGGGGGGTCTAATTTATACATTAGGAATATATAGAGTAAATCTTTAAAAATCTTCTTCTCAGAAACCGTTCGGCCAGGATAGCTGAAACTTATGTTGAAGCATCCTCAAGTAGTGTAAATTTTAAGGTGTGAAAATCATGACCCCCAGGGGTAGGGTGGGGCGACAATGGGGGTTGAATTTTAACATAGGAGTTTATAGAGTAAATCTTTAAAAATCTTCTTCTCAGAAACTGTTAGGCCAGGATAGCTGAAACTTATGTTGAAGCATCCTCAGGTAGTGTAGATTCAATGTTGTGAAAATCATGACCCCCAGGGGTAGGGTGGGGCCACAATGGGGGTTGAATTTTAACATAGGAGTTTATAGAGTAAAATTTTAAAAATTTTCTTCTCAAGAACCATTTGGCCAGAAAAGCTGAACCTTAAGTGAAAGCATTCTCAGGTAGTGAAGATTCAAAGTTGTGAAAATCATGACCCTCGGAGGTAGGGTTGGGCCACAGTGGGGGTCGAATTTTTACATAGGAATATATAGAGTATATATAGAGTTATTAAGGTAGCGATCATTGCAGAAAAAATTTACATAACCCACGGTAGCGGGTTATGTATTTTTTCTGCAATGTCGCTACCTTCATATCCCGAATGAATCACCAAAGAAAGCATTTTATTGTTTAAATGATTACATAACACAACCCATTTTACGCATCTAACGATACAATTCATAAATACTTGTACTATAAAACTTTATCAATATTATTATATCGTCAAAGTTTGATATTAAGGGCACGCCCTTCCCCCGGGGCTAATCATATATCTTACTTTGATATACCTTCCTGAGAGAGCTTCACATTTATGATTTTTTATGACTTTGCCTATCTTAAGCAGAAGACATTTACAGATTTTATCATGTATGTAAAATTTGATTCAATGTAAAGGTCCCATTCTACCCCAAGGGTCATGATTTAAACAAACTTTAATCGTCACTACATTATGATACTTTAATAAAAATAAAAATTTTAAAGTATCGTTGCCATTTAAAGGACGATTATGTTAATACATCTGAACAATCCTATGTTATAGTATACCTTTTAATGATTTTCCAACTTGAATTGTCACAATTATAATACATTTACATAAGTTTTATATTCTATGACCTAGCTCTTCTTGAGAAAATTATTTTTGGTCACGATATTGGTAAAAAAAATTCCGTTTGTAATGTTTACAATGCTTCAATAAGGCAGTTTTGGTCAACCGAAATGTAAATGTCAGTGGACTAATAATAAGCGAGATACAGAGCTCAAAATACATGATTATGTAAACAAAGGTCAGTGCATCTTTTGGTTTACATTTTGAATGTTTAAAAGACAATTCCAGGTTCAGGCTTAAAATGAATGTAACAAATGCTTGGAACTGTTTATTTAAACAAATTAGCAGATAGAAAAATCAGCTTGAAAATGAACTTTCATTGGTATATTTTAACAATGTAAACAAACACATGACACGACCCTTGTTTAAATTACAATAAATTGTGAGCTCTACATCTTAATTATAACTCTACCAGTGACACTCAAATTTTGGTTGATTATTTGAAATGCATTACTAAAGCATCATGATCAATAAAAATAGAAAAATCAAACTTTGACCAAAATCTTAACCACCCCCTTTCAAAGTGTTATTTATTCTAAAATATCTTCCCCCTAAAAAAGAAATAGCTTTTAATTTAAATTCCCATAACCCAAGGATGCCCTTTACCATGTTTGGTTGACATTCGCTGAGTGGTTAAAGAGAATGTGATGAAAGTGTGAAGAGACGACGAATAAAACGACGTTAAATACATACAAAGTTCGACCAAGTGAGCTTAAATGCTATAATTATACATGCTCTATCTATTAAAAGGTGTTGCTATTATCAAATGACTCACATTTCTGTGTCAAGAAATGAAAAACAGAGTTGGAGATCGGTGACGTTGCCAATCAATATAACGGTGTCGTAAACGCAAGGCCTGTGTTGTGTATCATGCAACGGAAAAATATACACTCCGCCTTCAATGGTTTTGTCGACCTCTAATTGTGGACTGTTGAAATAAAAATTAAAATCACAAACTGTTCTTTCTTTTGACTAATGAAAAATAAAAAAAAATATAAAAAAAAATATAAAAAAAAATATAAACTCACCATTTTCCCACTCCAACTTGGTTTTTTGTCCATAAAGTCAGGTAACAATTTTCATTTGCAATGCATTGTAAAATCGTAGATGTTGGAAGTGTAGGATTGACAAAATGCGGATTAAACTAAAAATTCGAATCTTATAAATTTTACGATCTATCAATTTTTCCTTACATCTTAGTTCTATCACCTATTTCTTAAAGTAACATTTGATTGTAAACAAAATGTTGGTGTTTAGATATATTTCAAAATTAATTAAATATTAAATAAAATGAAATACTGTCAATTAAAGCTATTTGGATTGTCTGACGAGAATTTAAGACTTTAAACATTCTACAACAAGCTATTTGCAGGCTAGTTTTGTCATTTTTTATGATCATAATAGCTTTTGATTTTTCAACATTACAAACATTCTCAATTAATAAAAATAATATATATAATTATATATCGCAATTTCCATTAGGTTGATTTGAATATCTTAAGTTATCTTTTCTTACCTGTATTGTTTCCAAACTATGCCCTGCAACATGTTTGTGATAAATTTAAACACATACGAAAATTGTTTAAATAAATTTCTTTAAAAAAAATAAGTAAAACTTACCTAGCGATACGTTTATTTTGAAGCAGATCTCGTCTTCAATTTTAGACGTTCTAAGAGAAAATAACCACATAATGCACTGTTCTTCACTGTTCGTTTCTTACTGACATTAATTACCACATTCTTTAGTGATTATGTTATTGAAAAACAAAACCATATATATACTCACTTTGGATGAGCAAACGAATCTATGCATATCATCTTAAGTCCGAGTTCGTTTCCAACGACTTTTACAATTCCGCTGACAACTCCGCCGGTATTTGCTGTTAGATCTAAGTCTATAGACTGGACCTCAAGTGTTTTATCGACAAAGCCGACCTCTATCACAGGCCTAAAAATAATTTTCATTCGTAAACTTAAAGAAAAAAACACGTATGAAGGTAAAATTTTAAGTCTTTGGAACAAATACCTACATATGAACACTTCTTGCAATACTGATCGGTACCAAACATGGCTCTCTTATGTAACAATGCATGGTCTCTATGACGTTTTGTTGAGTAAAATGACCCTAAAAGAAGGTTTTATAATATCCAAGATGTAAAATATACGGGATAAAAAAATACATCGACTAAAAATGGAGTTATTTTCAGAGAAAAGTTATCTTACCCCATTTTCAGTTAAGTCTGTTAAATTTCGGCTGATTTCTGTAATCAAAAGTGGAACATCAAGCTTTGATACTTATGTAATTAAAGCAACATTTAAAATAAATAACTACATACATAAACAAATATCAAGAGATCCACCGGTCAGTAAGCTCACCTGTATAACAATCTGAGTGACTTTTGCATCCCTTTTTAATTTTCATAGATTAAACTCTTTTCTACTATTTCAGCCACACACTGTCCTTTAAGTGTTATGATTTACCAAAAAAGGTGAATCTGCATCAGCTAAGATGACATTCATGTGAATTAATGAGTTTACAGCAGAATATATGTCATATGACACTAATCACGTCGAACTTTTCCAAACAATCACAGTACAAAACATAAAATCCATTGTTATTACCAATTATTTGCTTGAAAGTGGAGTTAAATGATCTGGAGCATTTTTTTAATTCTGTGCTATAGGTATGCATTCTCCTACCAAAAACTATTTTCATGATGTTATTGTTTCAAATTCACAGTGATAATACATAAAACTAAACGCGATCGCGATCTCGTTGCGAGCAACGAGAGGTCTTCCGTTTGAATGCACCATAAAAAACACTATATGGATAGTTGTTCTTTCCTACCATTTCTAAACACTGAGTCTAACATAGATCAAACCCAATACCGGATATCTAAAACGCTATGTAAAAGTCAAACCAATATTGTAAAATACGTGTTGTGACGTATTGCGATACTCAGACTACTCAATATTTACGTCAGCTGCTTGCTAGACTCTATCGGCCGGTCACTTCGCCGGCATCAAAGGCATGCCGCCGCAACAACAATGCATCAGGTTCCAACGGTGCAACTGCATTACAAATAGTTAAAAAAAGGTTACCGCGGGTCGAAAAACAACTATTTTCTTTATTTATACTAATATTTAAAATTATCCTTATGTTTGGAATGACTTTATTAATAGTATGTCAAGAGAGAGAGAGAGAGAGAGAGAGAGAGAGAGAGAGAGAGCGAATATTTTGCTTATTGGAATACATTTTATATTAAGTATCGACATCTTTCTGGGTTGACCCCTGAATTCAATCTAGATTAGAGAACTACGCACAAGCAAGGCTACAACTGAAGAAAAGTTTCAACGAATTGCTTAGATCCGTGTTTACTCTGATCGTGTTTTGTGTTTTTTCCTTTGGACTTTTGAGTTTAAACACTGTTCGTTATCACTACATGTCATCGTAGAGACGGAGTTCAGACATTTATCGCTCATGACTTGAGAGAGAGAGAGAGAGAGAGAGAGAGAGAGAGAGAGAGAGAGATAAGGAAGTAAATGTACATTGACAATTCAAACATGTAAATAATCTGTAAACAACATTATTTGTTAATAAACGCATGTATACATGCATGGCTGTATCCACGTATGTGGATAAACATTAAACAGCCCTCCGTTTAAGTCATGTAGAATAATTGAAACATTGGCATTTTGTTAGGTGAACGGTTATTTCCTACCCACAGTCGCTATATGTTGTGTGCATACAGTCATTGAGATGGCGGCATTTCTTTAAAGCCGGCAAAGCGACCCGGCGAGATCTAATGCGGTCGTATTACAGGGGTGCTTTTGCGGCATGACTTTGATGCCGGCGATGCTACGAGCATTTGAATTTAGATAGCTGCTGACAGAATCGAGACTGTCACAAAACGAGAAATTGACGGTAGTTTGAAACGAGCTCTATATTTGTACTGAAAAAAGTCGCTATTAGTTTGATAATGATAAAATTAAAACGGAAAACATTAAAATCCATTATTTTAAAGATAAAATCTTTAAGCAAAACACAATTAAGAAATAAAAAACATTCGGCACTCGGGAACTGAACCCGGTTCGCCTGGGCACAAGTCCACCACTCTAACGACTGAACTACGCGGACTCTCGCTTAAGGACTTTAGAGCCCAAAATCTCGAGAATGCGTGGATCAATTTTAAAACAAATTTCATATTCTAAGGTTATAAAGCGTCTCTATCGAATAAAATCATTAAAATAATTCAAATAAAAAAAGTTTAAAAAATTGTTTCCTTCCAGTGACGACCGAAAGTGACGGCGGACCTTCGGATATGCAAAGGACACTGCGGCAGGACATGTTCTATAATCCCTGAAAATGTGAAAGTTCTATCTTGAATACTTTTTGAGAAAAATTGTGAACAAGCAAAAACATGAAATCTTTAATATCTCGGGACCGGAAGTGACGACCAAAAAAAAACTCGGTTAATTTTCTTACAAATTTTGTCATAAATAAGATCTCAAAATTTTAACAAAATCGGCTGAATCGTTTTTGAGAAAACGTGGAAGAAAAAAAAACAAAAATAACTAGACGCTCGTCGCGAGCAACAAGAGGTCTTCCGTTTGAATACATCTTTAAAAAGACTATAGAGATAGTTGTTCTTTTCTACCATTTCTTAACACTCTTTAACATAGAGCAAAATCAATACCGGATATCTAAAACGTTATGTAAAAGTCAAACTAATATTGTAAAATCCGTATTGTGACGTATTTCGATCCTCGGTCGCTTCGCGGCATCAAAGACATTCCGCCGCAACAACAGTGAATC
>WFKH01006014.1:63688686-63725436 GCA_016163765.1 Magallana hongkongensis | reverse complement strand
AGAGAGAGAGAGAGAGAGAGAGAGAGAGAGAGAGAGAGAGAGAGAGCTCTTAACTAGGCTAAGCAATTTTTTTTTTTGCTTATTGGAAAACAACTTTATATTTAGTATCGACATCTTTCTGGGTTGACCCTTGAATCCAATATAGGTTAGAGAACTACGCACAAGCAAGGTTACAACTTCAGAAAAGTTTCAACGAATTGTTTTGATCCGTGTTAACTCTGATGGTGTTATGTATTTTTTTTTCTTTGTAATGTTGAGTTTGAACAAAGTTCGTTATCACTACATGTCATCGTAGAGGTGGAGTTCAGACATTCACTGCTCATGACTTGACTGAGAGAGAGAGAGAGAGAGAGAGAGAGAGAGAGAGAGAGAGAGAGTGAGTGACTGTACAATTCAAACATGTACATAATCTGTAAAAAAACATTTGTCAATAAATGCATGTATACATGCATGCTTGTATCCACGTATGTGGAGAAACATTAAACAACCCTCAGTTTAAAGTCATGTATTATTATTGAAACATAAGCATATTGTTAGGAGAACGGTTATTTCCTACCCGCAGTCGCTCATTGTTGTGTGCACACAGTCATTGGGATGGCGGCATTTCTTTGATGCCGACAAAGCGACCCGGCGAGCTCTAATGCGGTCATATTACAGGGACCCTCGCTTCAAGACTTTGGGGCCTAAAATCTCGAGAATGCGTGGATCGATTTTGAAACGGATTTCATATTCTGAAGTTTTGAACGCGTCTCTATCGACTTTAAACATTAAAAAATTTCAAAACAAAAAAAATTGAAAAATGACTTATTTTTGTTTCCTTCCGGTGACAACCGGAAGTGACGGCGGACGTTCGGATATGCAAAGGGCACTGCAGCGGATGACTTTCTATCATCCCTGAAAATTTGAAAGTTCTACATTAAATGTTTTTGGACAAAAATCGTAAACAAGCAAAAACATAAATCTTTAATATCTCGAGACCGGAAGTGACGATCAAAAAAATCTCACGTAATTTTCTTACAAATTTTGTCTTTAATAAGATCTGAAAGTTTCATCAAAATCGACTGAAGCGTTTTGGAGAAAACGTGACAGAAAAAAAAATTAATAACAATAGAAACAAAGCAATAACAATAAGGTCTTCCGTTTTCAACGGAAGACCTTAATAATAGAGGAAAAGAAACAAAGCAATAACAATAAGGTCTTCCGTTGGAACGGAAGACCATAATAACCTTATTTTACAAATTGGCAATGGCGTTGCAGTGATTGTTAAGGGGGATATATATAAGGACGACAATTCTACTCTTTATACGTGTTTTTTTTTCATATCCCTGACGATTGAAGTGTTATTCTTAATTTGAACAATTTTGTTCTGATAAAGTTCTATCACTTATGGATGGTTCGTGCCAAGTCCGATTGAAATTACCCAGTAGTTTTCTAGAAAATATTCAATGGAACAAGTTTACGGAAGAAAGGACGCAGGCCGATAGCTATCGGGCATGTAATGGATGATCAATACATCTCATTTTAAATCAAAGTTCTGACCTTATATGTATTAAATAACCTTATCAAATATTAAACCATTCACAATCCATGTTTTTAAAATAAAAGCTTCTTGAAATTAGAGTTTACATATATCAACCAATAATTTTTACATTTCAATGAGTAAAAAAGCTCCCAAGATAAAAAACATTTTGACAGAGAAAATCTGGTCTTCTGAACTGGACACAGCTTACCCCAAATACATGTTTTCCCTGCAAACCCTGGTCTACATAAACAACCGAAGGTTTCGTTGTTTGTTACACAAACTGCGTTGTTTTGGCAATATGAATGATTTTTACAAAACCCTGTAATTTAATTCATTTAAAATACATTGTTGATATCTAAAAACAGTGTTATTAAAATCTAAATAAATACGCGTTGTTTGATAGAATTTGACGACAAAAATTGAATTATTCAAAATATTTTTTGTCCGTCTTTTAAATGTTGACAAAGGAAAGTTTTCAATACAAAAATACGCAAATAAAGTAAACAATACCTTTCTCGCAATGCGTTCCCCAGAATCCTTGTGGACAATAACACCGGAAATTCCCTGACGACTCAGTTTGACAGTATCCGTCATTTAAGCAAGGGTTCGACATGCATTCTTAGAATGTACATAAGTGAATAGCTTCAATAAATATTCTATTTTATAAAAATACATATTGAACAATATTTGAATTTTATCATTATCTTTTAAAATGATTACTCAGATACGTATGAAACCATTCCCTTACGATCAAGTATGTCGTTGGTATACATTTGGAAACATCTAGACTCTCCTTTGGAACTTCAACCAGAACAAAATGTTTCTGATATGAAATGCGCTAGTATGAAACATTCCGTTATATCTCTATAAGATCATTACTTACCAAACCATTAGGCAAACCTTATTTTTTCCGATTAGAGATGTGTTAGTGTAAGCGACTCCATATATACAAAGTCCTGAAGATTTTTCTGGATTGAATATGCCAGTATATTGATTATTTGAAGTCATATTTGGGCTATAAAAAGTAGAAAAAAGTGTAATTTTTATCTTTCGAGGATAAACAATTTAGTAACATGCATTAGATTTAAGCATTTTAAGGAGAGTTTTTAATGTCCTCTTTACATCATTGTTTAGATAATAATGTCAAGAAAAGAATTGATGCTAAAGTTTAAAACACAAAATTTATTACCATGTTCCATTATACATTTCAGCATACATATAAAAATGACAAGATTGTCCTCTTTTACATCCAACAATTGAATCTCTTGGAAGTGTTGGTATTGCAAATTTACAATGAGGGTAAAGTTGTGACATCTAAAAATATACAATTTCAAAGCTTTATACTCTGTGTGCAAATAAATCCAAACACAACATACTGACAATTAGCGGAGGTGTTGTCAAACACATTTATTTAAGAAATGAACTCAATGTTTACGCTTATAATCCGCGAAGCGGATTAAATAAAACAGCTGTAATAGCGTAAATTGCTCCAACCAAAGTAATACGAGTATAACTTGGGTATATATAAAGTTAATTTCCTACAATTTAATTTTTTGTAAATAACTGTTCAAATTGAGTGCGTTTTACTTTTAAAAATTATATAAATCTGTTCAAAATTCAAACGTAACGTCAAGCGGCTTAGTACGTTTTCGATGTTGTTGCATTGTGACGTGTCTTGTGACGTGCAAACCAGGTTATACAATTTAACTAAATTTTTTTTATTCAATCAAATGCCACGTTACAACCAGAATAACATTATACCAAATTAAATACTAGTGTTCATTTAAATATCACTATAGACTTTTTATCTGATCTTTTACACTTTTTCATTTAAATGCATGCCTATGTTAAAATATTAACTGATAAATGTTGTTTTATAAATACATGTATTGCATAAAGGTGAATACTTACGGACTGCCTAACTACAACATAAAAACAACGAATGACTATTATATAATTAAAATTTAACTAGAATTCCAATAAATTTAATCACATATTTCATTACCAGAAGGAACATTTCTGTCGACAACGTGAAAACACCGTTTATCTGTTTTGACTTGAGGTCTGCAAGAAAAACATAATGACATTTCATATCAAACGGATCTGAACAAAAACGAAAGAATGATTCTCAAGTTTATCAACACAAATGTCATACATCTTTTAATCGTAAAGTTAAATTGTCTCGCACTAGCGGTTATTTGTGAGATATGAAAAAATTACCAGATTTTAACATGCATACTTTTTTTTATTGAAAACCAAAACAATAGAATACTTCTATGATGAAGATTTATTGAATTTATTAAGAATTTGTTTTTCACTGATCCGGTACAAAAGTATTTACTTTCTCCGTTCGTGCGGAAAGGAATGTTAAAACCGCTGCTTGTCACAGAGAACTGCATACCAGCAAGTATTATTTTTATTTTGAATAAAGATTATTTCTTTCAGGAAACTTCACGTATTAACATATGAAATGATTAGCCTTATATTTTACTGCTGGTTTAGTAAACCTACTACGAGACCAGAAACAGTTTGTATGCACCTTACAACCCCATAGAAATCGAGAAAAAAAAATCATTTTCAAAAGTTTTTTAGATCAGTTTTCTGTAAATATCGAAATTCGGTGGCCACTCATAGTCACCGATTTTCTTCATATTTCGTATTTTGATACCCTTTGGTGAATAAAGATGTAAGACAACCTTAAAGGGTTGCTATGGGGACCGGTTGCCATGGTAACAGAAGCAAAAGATTGAAAAATGGCCATTTTAAGCTCTTATGAACACAAATTGCAAGAGATTGCAGCATTTTCAACTATACGGAATTAAATAATTGCATGCAAAATATTGTAAATTTTTTAAATATTGAAAATCTTTCATGGGCAAATAAATAGTTTAATAGTGTTCCCATGGTAAAAAGCACTTTAAAAATAACATTTTTTCATTTTATTTGAACATGAATACTTGTAAATGGAAAAATTTTAAATGTTGTTTTAGTTTGGCAACAAGGATAATATAACGGAAAATTGCAATTCGTTCCTATGGTAACAATAACTGAAAATCACAAAAAATCTGCATATTTTGAGGTACTTTGAAGACTTTTTACTCTTACCTGGATCATGATACTTTAAAATAAATTGATCAGAAGATCTTAACATGTCCTCAACTTTAATGCAATATCAGTTTAAGTTGCATTTAAGCAAAAGAAATGGCCGTTGCTATGACGTTTTAAACAATTAGGAATTCTGTATGATTTTCTTAAGTCCACATATTTCCTTAGCAACGGCAGTTTTAAGATGCTTAATAATGATTGAATATATTTGATATAAAAAATTGGCATGTTTCCCACGAATAGCAACAAAAAATGGTTCCAAATTGTGTTTAAAACTAGCATTTTCGCTTGAAAGAATCACTATTGTTTTCTTCATTGTTTTCTTATTCTTAAACTTGTTACCATAGCAACAAGTGTCAATTTTTTACCTAACATGTATATTTTAAATAAAGCTATAAATCTATTAATTTGGTTCAACTACAACTTCTATGATATTTAAAAATTCTGAAAAAATCATGTTTTGATAATAATTTTCGGTTTCCGTGGTAATATTATTAAGATTTTGATTTGTCCACAAATGTATTTCTATATAGTCAATTCAATATTTTATATATCATAACTTAGATAAGCTGCAAATACTTTCTATATTGCCTCGAATTTGCTAAGATTTGCCATTTTTCTCTATTTGGCCTCCGTTACCATGGCAACGGTAGCCCTTAGCAACAAATTTATGGCATCTTGCTACTTATTACATCAATATGTATCATTGTATGCAATATAAAGAAAATTGATGACAATGCGTGCCGGAACCTCTATGTACAATTTTGATTTTTACATAGAATTGATCATAAAAGTATTCATTCTTTGAGTTGGTATTGTTATATAAAATGATGTCCATTGATTTAATAGTTGCAATTTTCTTATTTCAAAACGTTTTGGTATATAGTTAAAGTTTTTCATTTCATGTAGTGTTACTGCAAATTTAGTACCTAGGAGTTCAAAAGTTAAATATTCCCAACTCAGTTTTCATCATGAGTGGTAAAATACATCACTTGAAAATATTTTGATACCAATTCAAACCATTTTTGTTTATGTCAACTGTATTTGTATAACAGAAACCTGTGTGAAGGAGTCTAAGACCCTGAGGATGCCATCATATAATTACGGTGAACCGTCCGTTATAATTGATCATGAAGTACCATCTACATATTGGGATAATTTGTATTCTTCTCCTTCTCCTTGTGTTGTAAACTCTTAACCCATATTATAACTGATATATGCTGGTTACATGTAACTCCTATACAATCAAGACCACCAAATAAAGGAAATAAGAATTAGTATTTTCAATTATATTTGGGATAAACTTGATTGAACCACAGAAGGAAAACAGGAAAGTGGCGGCATAAGAGTTATGGATAAGAAGCTTTATCTGCAGTTATGTAGCCATCTGTTTAAGGTATAAAGTTTCTATTCTTCAATGAAATGATAGAATATCAGAATGTCTCTCGGCTTATACTACTAAATAAAAATAGATATTTAAACTCAAATTGAATTGTTTAGCCCGCATTTCCTCTAATTTTGTTAAATCATTTAGATATTTTGATTATTTTTATAGCTTCCAATAATAAAATATTTCTGAATTTTACATATTATGAAGATTTAACAAAAATATATAAATTGACAAAAGCTAATACAACGACCATGTAAGGACGGCGGACCCAATTCATTTCTACAATAGTGATTTTCATGAAAATTTTACATGAGATAGAATTGCTAAAGATATATAAAAATCAGTCAAAAAAAAACCTTCAAAATCTAATTAGATTTTAAGGAGGATAATTTCAAATTGTTTGGTATCAATTTTCTTTTTCAATTGAACGTAATGGAGAAAAACGTTCTCGTGGGACAAAAAATAATTTTAAAAAATTCGGCGATAGATTTTTTAAACAAATTGAAATATGATACTTATATGATGATTTTGAATTAATATCATATAAAAAAAAAATGATCATGTCATCGATTTCGTTTTTTCGGGAGCATATGATAAAATACCTCAAAACATAAGCACATAGGCAGTTTTACTCTATTTTCAATACGAGTTTTGAAGCGGATCGGAGTGTAAATGACTTGTTCACTGACTCAAACTTTGTAAACTAATCTATGTAGATGGTTATAAATAACTTGAGCTAATATAAAACTCACTACAGTACTATGACACCCCCGAAAGAAATTTGTGCATGTTAAATAATGTTGATAAGCGCATTTTAGTATGTTTTATTTATACCAAGTTCAGCCACTACTTGTACTATATAAAGTGTGTATTGATGACGTGTAACAGCAATATGTTGCGTCATAAACGGTTTTTTCATTGTGTTTTAGTGATTGTGACTTAATATTGAGAATTTGATGTTCGTAGCAATTACTCTTTTTAGGTGCGCGAAATAAGCGTATTGGGTCCGTCGTCCTTAATAAGAGAAAAAAATCTCCTTTTAGTTATTTTACTATAGAAAAATGTTTTATAACGATAAAAACGATAAACGACACCATATCTCAAAATTTTTATCATTGACCTCATTTAAATTTTATGTCAGAATATAAGGTCAATATAAGTAGTTTAATGGTATAAATGTTAAAATATTATCATCATTCCTAATTTTTATATATATATTTTTTTTTTTTTAATTGAATCAGAAGGGGCTGGAATAATCAAGAAAAATGTTACTGAAAACTCAATGCTTTTAATCTATTTAATACCACTACCATTCATAAACTGTTTTCAAAGAGTTTAATAATTTGTGATATTTTCACAAATATGAAAAGTCGATCATAATGTAACTTTTTAAGGATTTTTTTCTTAATTTTTCAAACAATATTCAATTACCACTAACTCAAAACGTAGGTCATTGATCTACTTTTTTGAAAGTGAAAAATAATACTTCAATTTAAGGTCTATGAAATACAATAGATGATAGATTTTTTTCATTCTGAGTAAACGTCATCCTTATGACAACTTAATTTTTATGTGATAATGTGTTTGTTGCTCCATTTGAAAACTGCTTTGTTTTAAATTGAAACATATTGAAATTGGGTTTTAGGTTGATAAAAACCCCAAAGTACTTTTTTAGCATACAATTATTTCTTATTTAAAGATAAAAATAAAAAAAATGGGATATAGAATGAAAAACGATTTTTAAGATAGTGAGAAATTAGAACAATTTGTTAAAAACTCTTTATGTAGGGGAAATGATATTAAGTTAAAATTTTCAAAAAGATACGGAAAAACTTTTGACAAATCTGTTTTAAAATATATTTGTTTTGTACATTCAAAATGATGCTGCTAGCTATCCTAATACCCGGATCAGTCTGGTATTCGTTAAAAAGTATTGCTGCTACATAGAAATAAAATTAAAAAAAGGGAAAAATTTCTACTCATGTTATTGTATTAAAAAACAAGAGGTTCATGGTCTAAATAGATCACCTGGGCAACAATAGACATAATAAAATTAGTTCTATAGAGTTATATACAAAATATCTGGACAACGTAATATAAAAGATCTTGTATGAAAAGATTTTCAAATAAAATTCACTGGATATTTTGATTTTTATCATTGAGCCTCTGTAATGTAACAGGATGATTTTATAATGATAATACATATAGTGTGTTGCAGTTCTCAAGAAGATCCTAAACAACTGTTTATATATGGGATAAAAACCTACATCAAACTTTTAACCCCTTGTGAGGCCCAAGTCTAAAAAATTTTAAAGAATCAACAATGTGTCAAAATGCTTAGATATAATGAAAACCATATAATTATTATAACATTAATAGTTTACAAACAGACGGACAGATGGACAGACGGGCCCAGGACAAAAAGTGATCAGACAAGCTCACTTGAGTTTTTAGCCCAGGTGAGCTAAAAAAGACAAACAATCCTATTTAGACAAATCGCACATTTATAAAACATCATCCTTGTGCTTTTTGCTTGACGATCATCATGTTAGATCCACGATTTGGTTATTTTTTTGCATTAAGAAGTCAAAGTGTAGAAACATTGCTTGTAAAACAAAAACTTACGATGAAGCTTTTGCAACATTAAGACATAGATCAAATTCGTGATATGTTGGCTCGTCTTCTCTTGATTTGGAAAGCACTGTTGTTGCGCTATAATAACCATCCATGATGTTCTCTGGCTGCAAAATACTTATTTTCCGACCAGACAAGCTAAAAACGTTCGTTTTGGTGACAAACGACAACATTGGGGTAGATCTGTAAATAAAAAGAGTATAAACATCTTCTTATATTATAGTAAAGTATATGCAACAGTAAATTAATCCAACTGAAAACCAGATATATTCATATCGTTAAAAAAGACTTGATTTAAATCTTTCAAAATACAAAGAGATTCAAGTAGAGCAAATTCTCTAAGAATTTGATAACTTACTCTGAAATTAGATAGACTGGAAATACACATTTACGGTCATACGTATCGCACGTTATAACAGATCCAATGGATGGTGAAACAAAATACGGATTCTATTAATGAAATTTAAAAAAAAAATCATTATTGAAACTGAAATATGAAATGTGCGAAGGAATATTTTTAAGCTTTCCCAAACTATTAATTAAGATATATTTCACTTCATTTATTGATTAGACTTTAAATGTATCTTATTTTATATCATAATAAAACAAACTTCTCTTTTTAAAAAGATCAGTAAGGTTTTCTAACTAACTTGTCATTCTTATGAAATAATATTCTTATAATTAACAAAAGCATGACAATATATTGCAAGAAAATAAAATTAAAAAGAATGATTTTAATAAGATTTTGTTTATAAAACAATAATATAATATATAGGTGTACAATTTTTTTTTTTTACTTAAGTATAGGAAACAACATACAATGCATATGGCTGCATACCACTTATCTTTATAATAGAGTTGTCTGTAGCAACTGGTCATGTTGATTAAATTGTTACTTTGCATATATTAGTTTTTGAACTCCATGGTACATTGTCGCATTGTCATTGAGAGAGAGAGAGAAAGAGAGAGAGAGAGAGAGAGAGAGAGAGAGAGATGCGAATACATGGGATACCCGTGGTCAGTCTTACAATACACAAGCGTTACTCACGATGCGCAGTTTGACCAGTTTCAATTTTTTTTTCTAAATTTCTCTGAAATGAATTGCCTAATTCAAATCTAAGCAAGCACATTAGTTTTATCTTAACGTACTTGGTCAGTCCGCGGAATACAGTTCAATGTGACGTTTGTATACGACTTCTATTAAGCCCGGTGCATATTTTCCAGAATTTCTAATGATTCTTAGTATACGTAATTCAAGCAAAAAATCAAACGTAGATGGTAGCGCCCGAGGGCCCAAGTAATAATGTACTTGATGCATTTAAATATACCGTCCCACACTTTTTATTCAGATTATGAATATAACTCTTTTACATTAAGATAAGCCACTAACACTCAATTACTTTTACTGTTTCCTGAAACTTTTTAGTATTTCCACTTTTATTTGCGTGCAAGAAATTTTTGCGAGTTTCCCAGAAGCCTCGTCGTCGCGAATTTTCTCTTATTTTACATTTCCATAAAGTGAATCTCATTTCTAGTACATTAATTATATTTATAATTTCAAATTCATATTAATAAAAAGGCGTTTCAAGATTATATTTTATTTATCTATGTAAACAAGAAGAAAAAGTTTAGTATATGTAGCGTAGTTATACTTACGTTACTGCTACTAGTATTCAACCTGTCTGTTTGATCTTTTAAAAATAAAACACTCCAATTCAAACAAGAGGCTCAGGGGCAACATCGCTCACCTGAGCAACAATAACTCTGATCAAATCAGCATTACAGATATCTTGAAAACTAAGTATAGTAGATCTTGCTTTAAAAGTTTTTAAAAAATCTGCCGATTTTTATCCACATATTTTTATGGCTAATACCAAGCCCCTTTTCTTCTTTAAGTATTTTTAAGATGATTTCTCTCTATTCCTATATAAAAATCCCCCCACACTTTGTGGCCCCCCTTTTCTCTAGGGAATCATGGTTTGATCAAACTTTAATCAGCACAACCCGTGCTTTCACACAAGTTCCTGCTTTGAGGACTGAATGCTTTTCCAGAAAATTTTTAAAGAGTTTTCTCCATATCTTCCTTTGTAAAAGTTTAACACACTCCTACCCCCATGTGGCGCCATCATACCCTGGGGACCATGATTTGAACAAACTTGAATCTATACTATCTGTGGATGCTAACACACAAGTTTAAGCTTTTCTGGCCAAACGGTTTTTGAGATTTTTAAAGATTTTACCTATATATTCCTACGGAAAAATTCGACCCCCCATTGTGGCCCCACCCTATCTCCGGGAATCATGATTTGAACAAACTTATTACATGAGGATTTAAGCTTTTCCAGCCTAACAGTTTTTTTAGAAGATTTTTAAAGATTTTCTCTATACATTCTTATGTAAAAATGGATCCCCCAATTGTGGCCCCCACCCTGCCTCCGGGGACCTTGATTTGAGCAAACTTGAATATACACTACCTGAGAATGTTTCAACACAAGTTCAAGCTTTTCTGGACAAACGTTTTTTGAGAAGAAGATTTTTAAAGATTTTCTCTATATATTCTTATGTAAAACTTTATTCCCCCCATTGTGGCCTCACTCTACCCCCGGGGACCATGATTTAAACAAATTTTAATTTACATTACCTAAGCATGCTTCCATACAAAATTGAGCTTTTCTGGCCTAATAGTTTTTGAGAAGATTTTTGAAAAATACCAACAAATTTTTAATAATTCTCAATTATTTCCCCTTTAAAGAGGGTGTGGCCCTTCATTTGCATAAACTTGAATCCCCTTTACCAAGTGATGCTTTGTGTCAAGTTTGGTTGAAATCGGCCAAGTGGTTCTGGAGAAGAAGATGAAAATGTGAAAAGTTTACGACGACGCCAACGCCAATGCCGACACTGGACAAATCTTGATCAGGAAAGCTCACTTGAGCCTCTGGCTCAGGTGAGATAAAAATATGTAAAAACTATGTTAACTAAAAGAAATATAAAAATAGGCCAATAAGTCATAATGCTCACAATTAAACTTATTTTATTTTAATTTATGCATCTTTTTGACTATCATTATGATCATAACGTTTGGAATTAAACTGATTTGTATTTTTCCCAACGACAAATTGTAACAAACGATATAGCTCTCCTAAATATATACATGTATAAAAGATCTTCCCTATACATGTATACTCCTATGTTAAATGTCATGATGCCCCTTCACACCGTTTAACACATCTTTCTTGATGCTTGGATTTCTGGTGCAGCGGATACTGAGGAGTATTTTGTAACCTAATTTTATTTACATTTGAAAAAATATATTTTTATCTTTAGAAGGTGAGGTCTTTCATTTAAACGATCCCTATAGTCCTTCGCCTAGGAGTGCTATGTGATCATCGTTGGAACCCACAGGTTTTTAACTCGTTACCTTTGGGCTCCGACAATGTCTTGTGTCAAGTTTGAAAGTTTGGCAATAATCGGTCCTGATGCATCAAGGAAGCTGAAATTATGAAAACGGCGCGTACGACGACGACACACGCAAGAAAATATTTCATCTAAATAGTTTGTGTAAGATAATTGAAATCATAAAAGCTACAAAACTTACTGAACATGCATGCCTCATTCTTACTCATCTTCAAAGCACAAATGCACTGGTTCCCAATGCAGACTGTTATGTGGCTATTCAAACATGTATTAGGGCATTGTTCTATTGAAAATAAAGATAAAAAATGTGAAACAATTTAATGATACTGTAGGCATTTATATGTCTACACATACGTGTACGTATATGTAGACATGTATATGTATATCACATTTGACGAAAATAGTCCAAACTTTGTCCAAGTTCTGAATAACGTAAACTATCTAAAATTGAAACAAACTCACACGTTTGTTGATATCTTGCCTATAACTCAACAACTGTAGAAATTTTGTTTTATCATTATAAATGCATTATTTAAGCAATGTAAACAATAAAAAATAGAAGAAAAAAAAATTCACCAAAAAATGTGATTAGGACCCTTTAGGGCCTTAACTACTTTTATCTGGTTACGTATACAATCCAAGTAAATAAACAGGCTTAGCAGGGCAATACGTCTGCATGATATAATATTCAAAACAGTATATCCACTGGTAGATTTTAGTCTCCGAGTTAAAAGAGTTATCAAACACTACTTTAATTTCAAAGTAAAAAGTAAAATATGAGAACTTACGGTGAAAGATTCCTGAAAGGAAAAACATTATTATCACAATTCATATTAATAAATAAATATATAAATATATATATATAAAATGATGAATTGTTTCACATCTATAATTTTTTTTGCACATGTTTTTATATATATATATATATATATATATATATATATAACCAAAATTACCTGATTGACATTGGAAAGTATTCTTATCTTGTTGACAGATATAATTCTCATTGCAAGGGGATGGATTACAAAGATCAATGTCTGTAATCAGCAAAATTAGATGTCAACATAAAAAGCGTACACAACTTTAAGGTTTGATTAGCAACTGGTGAGATCACAGGAACAGTTACAACAATCAGTAATTTTTTATGTTGTCAGGATTGTACATGAAAGGAAAATATGTATCATTGAAATTTGTCTATCATGGTGTCAATTAGTTATAAAAGTTAATATATTTTTGCTTGGATTTTTATAAAAAAAAGAGTTGACTCGAAACTTGAAGCTTTTTTTTTCTAAAACTAATTATTTTGTCGATTTTATATTGGGATTGAAATAGGTTGTTGTCCATGACCAAATATTTATGTAATTTGGATTTAAATTGTGTTTTTCAGATTTTTTCTTAATGCGAATCAGCCAGTTATCTTTAAAAAAAATGACATATTGCAAAATGTATTTGGAAAGCGTATTAAAATTGAACTTTTTGACTACAGAAAAGTTAAATACTAGTTTAATATTACAAAAGAAAGATAGTCTGATTATTTTAAAATAAAATATGGATATCGAAATTGATTAATTTATAAGATTTTTATGTTGTGTTCATCATTTTGAATCCTAAAATATACTCAACACTCCCATAAAGAGTAAAGAAGGTATTATGCATGGATGCAGAATGATTTTGAATCAGAGCGCGAGGTGACGATAAATTTCAATTAATCAGCATAAAAAATGTATATAATTACCAACATCACAACTGTCGCCTGTCTTTCCTGGTGGACATTGTAGACAAAAATAGTAGGGTTTCACACCCGTCATAATGCAATTAATGGAATTTAAGCAAGGACTTTGATTGCAGAACTCTATTTCTATTTGAAAACAACAAAATGCGTTGTTGAGATATAAAACGAAAAGTTATAAATAACATATCTTTGCTACAAATAAACTAAAACAAAATTTAAATTAAACATTTTATGTCTTAAATTGCTACCTTAAACTTACTTTTTTCACAAAATGTACCATTGTGCTTTTCATCGCAAGAGCATTTAAAACCCGATTTGTCTCTATAAGCTGTACACATTCCATTATTTTGACAGGGTATGGATTCACAGGGATCTACAATACAACGTTCTCTTATAGAATATACAATACATTTACAATACATGTACATTGTTCATTTTGCTGACAAATATAACGCAATCTCAAACGCTTTGCTCTGGCTTATTGTCCAAACATTAATATGATATTTATAGAATGTACCTTGTCTTTCAACCGTAACGATAAGGCATCTCACAGTCCAGTCATATCTAAAAATGATATTAGTTAAGGTATTTATTCTTACTGGAATATGTGAAAGAAATTCACTGACAACTTACAAAAAGAAAGAATATTGCGATTTAATATAATTTACCTATCAGTGGCATTAAGGCATATTTGTCGAGGTCCAGGTGTCAATGCCAAAAACTCCACTTGCGCTACCCTGGTGTCTATTGTTCCATTGATCACATCGGAGCTGTATTCTATTGTAATATTTTCTTCCGTTTCGTCCGTACTGGTGATTCGGTCAATGCCTCTAAATTAAATGAACTATATTGTTATGATAATCAGTTGTTTTACTTTTGTGACGTCAGAGCGCGGCTGACAGGATAGAGGGATCGTACGCGTCAACAGAGACACTGGGAGACCAAAGGAGAAGGATACTTATAGGAAACGCCTGGTTATTCATTCGGCCAGTGGTCGTGCAGGACATTTGAATTGTGACTACTATGTTTTTCTGCGACCTGTGAACTTGTAACCTATCCATCTGTAAGCCTACTATGAACTGTCCTGTTAAATTCCGTACCAGCTATCATCAGCTGAGTATTCGTTATATGTCAAGATTTGTTATGGTTAATATATTTTGTGTTGATTTATAAGTCGTGTGTGTTTGTTTATAAATGCAATCATTTAATGTCCTGTGTTTAATCATTGCTATTTCTTTAACTGGAAAAGTCGCCTTTTACTATTTCTAGATGTCGGCGTTTTGCGCACCTTACAATATTCTGATTAAATTTTATTATATAACAATTTAAATCTACAAAATTTGACTTTCACAGTTGTCCGACCTACAAATCTAACTTTAAATTATTGGAACTAATTGTGTTCATCTAAGCAGTGTTAGTCTGATTAATGCATTGCCTACCTCAAGACATTTGATTCCGCCAAAAAAACAAATCTTAGTTATCATGTGAATATTCACGTATTAAAACATCAACGAAACGTAGATCAAATACAAATAAAAAATACGAGAGACATTTTTTTCCATAAATTAAATTGTTTTACGTAGATTTACACATTGAGGATGTCATGACTGAAGGTTGAATGTTGTGTAGATCGGCATTGTACACAGATTCAAAGTATTAGAAATCTAAGAACTCTTAAAAGTATTTTTGAGTGATCCGTTGAAAGTTAACCCAGAAAATACTGGAACAGATGTTAACTTTATCAAATATTCGCTAAAAGGTACGTAATTATACTTTTATTTCTCGGTCAGGCTTTCCTCTGTCGATGTTTACGACATAAAAATCCAACAAAAACAACACTATCTAGTATATTTTAAACTACGCTTTTAACACTTATCGATTGTTTGATAAATGCTTAATTCGAAATATGCTTCGAGAATCCTGTGTTGCGTGTTGCTTTGATGCAACATACCACTTTCTGCGAAAATTGTATAAATGTTGAGGAGTTTTCTATAATAACCAAAAGAATAACTAATTCTTCGAGGAGAATATAGGATTCTAGCAGCAGTTTTTATAAAACTAAGATGTTTTGCCTTTACTTGATAAGATTATTGTTTTGTAGAAACCGCGGAGAAGTGTTGTTCTGTCAGATTTTATATTAAGAAATATAGGTAGCTATTTATACTTATCACGTGATAACGGAGGCGGTAGTAAGGACTATATATATGCGGTATTATGCATTTCTTGCCCCTAAAAGTAAAGTCCTATAGAAAGCTTTAAAGATTAAGTTGATACCATATCATTAAAAATAAGTATGTAAAAGGTTATTACTAAAGTTACGTCATAACGTGTAATGGCGTCATGAAGATTCTGTTTTAATGAATTGATGTTTTGAAGCAAAATATGGATGTTTTCCGTGTTTTTTGACTGTGAAACATCGAGCGTTTGCTTGCACAAGTACCATTTTTAACAATGATGTGCATAGATATAAAACAAAAACATATGTAAAAAGCGTACTTGAGCAGACCTGCAATCTATACTTTCAAAAGCAAAATCTGAAGGAACAATGACAATATTTTCATTTGTTAGCAATATTGCAGGAATTAGCTCATTTTAGTGACGTCATAGATGAACAGCAATTCGACAATGATGACAAATATGAAGATTAATAGATAAACATCCTCTGTGTAATGTTTAATGAAGATTTGATTTTGATACGATACTATTTATTATTTGTCCCAAGATATTTATGCAGCACATTTGGACGATTTTTTATTAAAATACACATACCTGTGGAAAAAGTGCAGTTGAAATAGATGAAAGGGAAAATATCCAAGATAATTTTATTCACACATTATCATTTTTCACTCGGATAAATTCACAGGAACGAAAACTGATTTCTAACGGAGATTTATAATGGGAAATGTTGACATCTTTTCTCCATTCGAAAGCCACTCGGAATACCTCGCACAATTCATTAAAGTTATCATCCGGGTCTGTTGCAATACAATATCCCCGTAGAAATCAAATTTTTTAGCCATGTATTGAAACCAGATAAGCTATAGGGGGCGTTTCAACGGAAAAATCTTGGAAATATTTCATACTTTTGAATGAACATCGTTTGAACCCTGAGGTAATTACAAATATATCGAGTAATTAAGCAAAATGTGAATCGAAGATATCTTGGGACAGAGTATAAAAATTGGTTAAAATTTGGGGCAGATATTTCATCATTTCAAATGAAGTCCTTAACATCCCGATTTCTTCCAATTGTGTATTTAAACGAAAATACTAAGTTTTTGTTCTGATTTAAAACAGTAATTTAATAAAACAATTTTATACATTACAGTCAAAATAAGACGCTAAATTGCCCATATGCCTCCTTTACCTAACCGAAAAGTTAAAGTATAGAAGTGTCACTCACCATACGATCTTTGAAATTAAAGTGAATCAATTAAAGATCTGTTTTTGTGAAGGAATTATATATATATATATATATATATATCAGAAAGCAAACCCTACAATATTTTAGTAAATAAAATTTAACTCAAGTTCTTTTATAACTTTTATAGATATATATTAAATAGATAGCAACAAATAAAGAAAGACATTCCTATTCTTTAAGGAAATAGAATTAAGTAACGTAACATGTTTACAATATATAGACCTTATACTTTTCTCTTTCATAGCTTAGGTCGTTTAATTGGTCGTTTTCAAAAAGAGACTAATTAAATTATTTGATAATCAAATGTTATGTTTTTAACTCTTTATTTCGATATTTATTTAATTTTATATCTGGAATTGATAAGGAGTTTACGATTGAAACTTTTACACTCTAAATTATTATTTATTTTAAAAAAAGACACGGTTTTTGTCCAAAATGTTATCGCAATAAAAATTGTGAAATTGTCATCTGAGATTTGACCAACAATACAAATCATTATTCTTTTTTTCAGTAATCCTTTTCGAAAAATTTTCTGAATTATTCTGAAAGGTAAAAAATTCTTTATCTTAATTTTTGTTTTCGTTTTGATATTTTATTTATTTACATCATGATTAGTACTGCTTGATGGATCATTTATGACATAAAAGGCAAATAATCATACCCTATATTGTATGTGGCAGCAAAGATAGGAAACCTACAATATGAGCCAACGGGGCACAATATGTCTTGTTGTTTTGGAAATGATGCGTAATACGGCTTTCCCTTGCAACAAATGAAAACAAAAATATATTATAATTCTTTAAAAAGAAAAACAAATTGATGATTTCTGTGATATCGTTTATATCGGTGCAAAGAAAAGTTTTTTTTTCTTAAAAAAGAATCAAACCTACCTGAATAGCGGGATTTAGTCGAATTATGTTCGCTGAATAAAGACATTTTTATCATACATCAGTCTGATTATCACAAAGAATTACTTCTTAAGGTGAAATAGGACACCTCCTTATTGTGACGTATTTCCCATTGAAATAAACAATAAAATCAAGTATAATTTTATAAATCTTTCTTTCCCGAAATTGTCACCTTACAGCGTAGCGCAATTGGTTTGAGCGTTAACCATGAATCTGTAAGTCATGAGTTGGAATCCCGCTGGGCCTTTTATAATTTTTACCTTTCCAAAATTTTTAAAAACTTGTCTTCTGGTTAAATATTGTGAAATTTCGAAATTTTTAAACGGTGGAAGATTTTTGTTAATTGTGTTCTTTTATCTACATTATTATCGATAGGTGTCCCATATCACCTTAATTCACATGATTTTTATCTCAAAATATTGAACATAGAATCATATATGAGGTAAAATATTTCATTAAACTCACGTACCTTTTACATCTATTTTAAAGCAGTGTAACTCAACTGTGCTTACTCTAAAACAAACGTAAAAAGGAAGTTTTAAGGTATAATGAAAAGCGATGAAACGGAATAATTACTCAATTGCTATGTACACAAAAACAATATTATAAAATGTTGTTTATATATTCGATTTATATATAAGATAGAATTATTGATATTATCTATTTAAAAAAAGGGAATATATTGAGAAATATTTGGATAGACAAAAAAAGACATGTGGTGATAGGGAAAAGTGTTCAAAATCAAAACTCTTAAGGGAAAATACAAAACAGGAGCAGAGCAAACTCGGACCTCTAAAAAAAATACAGGTAGGATCAGGTGCCATGGAAAAGTGAGCATCGTCTGCTGACCGGTCACACCCGCCGTGTGTTCTTTGTCGTAATCAGGAAAAACGGAAAAATCCGTAGATCGACAATTAGGTGATTAATTATGGTCTAACAATAGGTATGAAAAACGTCAGTCAGCATGCTTCCCAGTAGAAGGTTGTATTTGCTGACAATGTCGTTGTATCGACCATAGAACTTACGAAATAATGACTTCAATCGAGACTGTTGGTAGTCCTGTTTATCAACTTGTTTGTCAATAGCTTGCCTCGCCTTAGAAACTGTTCATACGTAGAGCATACATAAAAGATAATTCTTGAGAAGAATAGTTTTGAAGATTTTTTTTTGATTTACTCATACTACACCATCGTGGCTTAATCCTAAACACTGAGATCATGATTTAAAGAATTTGAATCTACATTCTCTGAGGATGCTTCAAAAAGGGTTTCAGACAACGGGTCCCGCCCTACGCACAAGAATCATGATTTGAACAGACTTTAATCAACACTACCTAAGGATGCTTCCACGCAAATTAACAGCTTTTCTGGCCATATGGTTCTTGAGAAGATTTTAAAGATTTTTCCCCGTTTATTCCTAAGTTTAAATCTTACCCCTATTGTGGCCTTGCTCTACCTTTTGGGATTAGGATTTGAACAGACTTGAATTTACACTACCTGGGGATGCTTCTACACAATTTTCGACTTTTCTGGTCAAATGGGTTTTAAGATTTTTTAAAATGTTAACAAATGTTCAATAAATCTTGATTATCTCCCCTTGAAAAAGGGGGTGGCCCTTTCTCTTTTTACAGATGAAATTCGCTTTACCTTAAATTGCTCAGTGCCAAGTTTGGTTGAAATTGGTGAAGTGGTTCTTAAAAAAAAAAACAATAAATGTAAAAAAAAAACATAAAAGGAAGTTTACAGACGGACGAACATGCAGACGGACGCCGAACAAAAAGTGATCAAAAAAGCGATTAGCTAAAATCGACCTTAAAATGTGTTTCAGCACATTTTATTTACAAACTATAAGGATATTGTGTCTATCATAAACATTAAGTCTCAAAATGTGATTAATATAAAGTTCGATGTCAATTACACCCTCGCACTATGTATGCACATATCATAAAGTTAAAATAAGGGAGCAAATGATACCCCTTGCTATCTTCTGCAGAAGCACACACGATGTGCTTTCCAATATCGTTGTTTGAAGGAGACCATCCCATTAATATGTACACTGCAGTTGGATCGCCTGGAACTGACCTCATTGTTGTTTGTTGCACAAGTATGCCATCTCGTCTCAGAAAGTTAAATTTCGAAATAATCCTAATTTAAATAAATATAAATGTCATATGTTCAACAACAGAAACAGATAACTGTATTTGAAAAAAATGAAGTTTAAATGAAATTGTTAAGTGCTTTTTGTATAAAAATCTAAAAGTTGAAATTAAAATGTTAGGAAGCATCTTGCCTAGATCTGTCGGTGGGTTTTGCGTAGACACTGACATTGAAATCTGCCCCAACATAAACAGTATACGCTTGGTTGTTTGGTGGCGTTGGTGGTATGAACTTTGGTGGATCCGTCCTTCCTGTTACTTTGAAATACATCTATTAAAAACAAACCAAATTCACAATTTAATGGAACCAAACAACGGAATCTTCGAGATTTTATGGTATATTTGGTTCCGGAGTAACGAGAAGATTTAAATTGCATACATTTTTCAACTATTGATAAATAATATATAAATCTTTAACAAACAAAACCTTTTCTTTGGACTATAGAAGAGCAAAAAAATGCATATAGGTGTTATCTGTGTTATTTTAAAAATGATAATCTTTTTGTAAAAAATATATACAGCGTTGTTCAAACATAGCTTGTGAATACAATTTCTTTTGCACCGTATTATAAAAATCATTTATGTCATGATTGATACAAGTGTCTGAAAATTTTGTCCTCCAATAAAAATCATATTTGTGAGACATTTTGAGAAGAATATGATTGGGGGGGGGGGGGGGGGTCGGGCGGATAAATCTTCAATTGAGGCTTTTTTTCAAATAGATTATAAGCCATTAAAATAATCTTGATGCCAGTTAAGTATCTTATTCGTGTAATATAAAAATAGTGCATGTTTGGGAGGGTACCAGTTGAAATTGACAATGGTTTTCTCGGGGTGTCAATTTCAACTGGTACCCTCCCAAACAGGCACTATTTATTTTATTATACTGAATGTCTTAATTTTATAGCAAATTACTGCTTTTATATAGAAAAGACGAACCGTACGCGCATAATTTACGCGCATGTAACAATTCGTTCTATCGGCCCGTTGCTAAGTGTGTTGCTAACGCTGAGGGTATTAGAACGGGTTGTCAACTGCGTCTAAACCAATCAAATTTCAGTATTTAACATGAAAGTATAATAAAACTAATTGTTACACATGGTTTCAAATTCAGAACGTACCAGTGCAGTTACTCTTCCTAATGGACTTCCATATGCGAAATGACCTGTTTCTGACACAATGTATTTTCTACCAAAGTCCTTTACTGTGACTGGAAGAGCAAACGTGTCGCCCACGCCGAATCTTGTATTATTGAGGTTGATAGTGAACACACAGTCCTATAAAAAAGAAATTAATTGTTACATTCTATCAGGTAAGTTTTGGATTGATAAAAGGAATTGTAGTTAATGATTAAAATTTTACTTATTTGCATGTTTTGTTTTCTTTTTAAAATTTTTAAAATTATATATTATATAAAAATTCACATAAGATTAAACAACACAATTTTCATACTTCTTTCTCCTTCATTGCTATGATGCTCGCAGTTGTAAGATTCTTTACAATTTCCTGGAAAATCCCAGCTTCAACATACGAAGAAAACTCACACATCGGTTTATCATCATCATTATCCACGACTGGTATATGTAGCGTATGTATCCTACCATGCTCTAGACTGAAATATAATGCAAATACCAACAAACCCTAATAATCATACGAAAAAAAACCCCATCGTCTCAGTCACATAATGGAGGCAGCAGATTTCTCTTATAACCGATTTTCGAATAATTAAAGAATAATTCAACCTAACATCTACATTTTTCTGATACGTTGCCTGTTTTAGTTTAAGTTAGGATCGATATTGTTCAACTGAAACCAATATTTATTAAGTTAAAGGTATACTCGGCGTAATTTTATTGAACAACATTAAAGAGATCTGATTTTTTGCTTCATTACTTTATTTAAGGAATAAGGAAACATTCATTGAGTATTATGACAGAGGTGATTATTATGGTCAAGCGTTATCAAATCCAGTGAAGCCCGAAAGGCTTTATGATAGATTTGATCATGCCCTGACCGAAATTATAACCTCATACTATTCAAAGAACGTTTTTTTATTACTTATATTTATATAACTTTCAGCAATTGTACGATTAAATATTAGAATATTAAATACGATAACTCCACTTGCACCCCAACAATACGTCATTTGAATTTACTAGACTGTTTAGTACAAATTTGATTCGTAGTGTTATCACAGGTAAAGACATTAAAAATGTTAATATCTAAAGATAGGACTTTCACATAAATTACGCTGTCTAAGTCAATCGCATAAGAAATATACGAGAAATACGTGCCGAAAAAACACAAAAGATTCGAATTACCCCGCCTTAAATGGGTCACGTGACATCCATCTCGGTCTATCAACAACAATGGCGATGACGAGAAAGAGGGGTAGACCGTTAATAAGTTTGACAAGGAAGGGAAAAAAAGACAGACTGACAAGGATAGGAACAAAAGGAAGATCGTCATCGGAGACCATGTACATTGATTGAATAGGAATTAAAGCCGAACTGAAGTTTCCATCATTAAGTTGTAGGGGTTTTGCTAGTCAGGTTCGTGTTCCGTGTGTTTTCCGTGTCTTTATAAACAACAAATGGATTTCCGTTTAGAGAAATTTTTGAATAAAGAACAAATAAACACTTTCAGTACATGCATCTCCCCCGGGGGGGGGGGGGGGATGTTTACTCCGTTTACCGTGTCGATGAAGCTAAAATCGTTAGTCGCCTTTATTACACATTATTAACAATTTATATCGTTCTACATTTAATGATTATCGGAATAATAATGCTTCGAGTATCCTCTGATATAAGAAACTGTTCTTTCATCGTGTTTTCAATGCTGGGTTTTCCCGCTCTCATATGCAATAGCGTTATAAGTGTCGGATAACATTAATATTCATCAGACGTGTAGCATAGTTAAGACACAAAACTAACTAAAGACAGAACACGTTTTATGGGCCTAGAGTTGGTGAAACGTCTAATTATAAGAAGCATGATGTATATTTTTACTCAAACTCATGTCAAAACTTTTACTCCAAATACGCCGTATATACCTTTTACAATGTAAAGCTATATCTATATTTTATCTATATGGCAATATGTGTTGTGACCAGATAGTCCCGCGTTCAAAAGCATGACGCATGAAGTCATCTATATTGCACTGTTAACATCTTGATATCTTTGTTGCAACTACACGTTTTATCTTTTTAATAATATTCTTTGTTATTGATCTCATGGGCAGTAGAAACAGGCAAACCCAGCATCATGACACCCTCCAACCTGAAACGAAGGTGATCACCTGTTGTCCATCCGTTTGTCTGTCTTGTAACCTCACCTGATCTGAAAGCTCAAGTGAGCTTTTCTGATCGCATTTTGTCTGTTGCCCGTCTGTCCGTCTGTCTGTCTGTCCGTCTGTCCGTAAACTTTTCAGATATTCAACATCTTCTTTAGAGCTACTGGGCCAATTTCAATCAAACTTGGCACATATCAACCTTAGGAAAAGGGATTCAAAGTTGTAAAATTAAGGACCACACCGTTTATCAAGAGGAGATGATTAGGAATTATTGAAATTTTTTTCAGAAATTTTCGAAAATCTTCTCAAGAACCATTTGGCCAGGAAAGCTGAATCATATGTGGAAGCATCTTCAGGTGGTGTAGATTCACAGTTGTGAAAATCATGACCCCCAGTGGTAGGGTGGGGCCACAATGGGGGTCGAATTTTTACATAGGAATATATAGTGTAAATCTTTAAAATTACCTCAGAAACTAATCAGCCAGGACAGCTGAAACGTATATGGAAGTATCCCCAGGTAGTGTAGATTCAAACTTGTGAAAATCATGACCCCGGGGGGCAGGGTTGGGCCACAATGGGGGTCGAATTTTTACATAAGAATATATAAATTAAATCTTTAAAAATCTTCTCTAACTAATCTGCCAGGAAAGCTGAAATTTGGGTAGAAGCATCCTCAGGTAGGATAGATTCAAGTTTGTTCAAATCATGATCTCCGGTGGTAGGATGGGTTCACATCGGGGGGGGGGGGGCAAAAATTAACGTATATATATATATATAACATAAATATATACAGAAAAATCTTTCAAAATCGTCTTCTAAAAACCGTTTTCATAGAAAAGCTGTAACTTTAGTGAAAGCAACTTCAGATAATGTAGATTCAAATTCGTTTAAATCAAAATCTGGAGGAGTAGGGTGCGGCTACATTAGGGTTCCAATTTTACAAAGGAAAAAATTTAATTATTCACAAAACCTTGAATGTTATAATATATTATTTTACTTATATGCAAGCATGTTGACATATTGCTGATTCTTTCAAATTGTTAAGACTTTTGCCCCTTTGACAATTCTTGGGCCTCAATAGGGGTTCAGAGTTTGATGTAGGTTTATATCCCATATATAAACAATTGTTTAGGATCTTTTTGAGAACTGCAATGCTCAGCATGTGATATTACTATAAAATCATCCTGTTAGAAAAGTGGCTTCATTTTATGATAAAAATATCCAGGGGGAAAGTGGATTTTTATTTATAAAGGATCTACATGTATTATTCTACATTGTCCAGATAGTTTGCATAATGAGTCCATTAAGCTGATTTTATCATACCTATTGTTACTCATGTGAGCGATGTGGCCCATTGGCCTCTTGTTAAAATCGTGAAACCAGGGGCAAGACTGGAGCCCAAAAAGGGGTTCAAGTCTAATATAGAAATATATAGGGAAAATGTTTAAAATTCTTCTCCTCGAAAACTTTAATGCTACATCTTGCGATATTACTATTCAAGCATCCTCAGATAGTGCAGATTCTAAACTGTTCAAACCGTGAACCCCGGACTTATACTGGGACCCCAAGAGGGATTCAAAGTTTAACATAGAAATATATAGGAAAAATGTTTTTAAAAAATCTTCTTCAAAATGACAACGGTGCTACAATTTGTGAGATTACTATGCAAGCATCCTCAGATATTGTAGATTCTAAATGGCTAAAACCGCGACTCCCTAACTAATATTGGGGCCCCAAAAGGGGTTTAAATCTGAAGATAGAAATATGTACGGACAATTTTTAAAAATCTTCTCCCCAAGAACTACAATGCCACAGTTAGTGAGATTATTATGCAAGCATCTTTAGATAGTGTTGATTCTAAATTAATCTTTTACAGCATCTGTACTATTTGCCTTAGAAGAGCGCTCATGCTATTCACCATCACATGCTTCATTCATTTAAGTTTGGTAAAGTTCAAATAAGTAGAGAACCATTTCGAAATATTGTAACCTCGTGAAACAGTCGAATATCGCAGTTATGCCTTTTAAGTGTATAAGTATTACAAGATGCATCAAATATCCAATTTAAGGGGAGATAGGATCAGTAATAACTTAAATATGAAACTAGCTCCAAAACTTTTAAACGAAAGCTTATCCCGACGCCAAATATATGGTATAAGCTGCTCTGACTTTGTCTTCATGAACGTAAAATCTACTGAATATCAATGTTAAGGGGGATGTGTGGCCATCTTGTACATTTGAGGATAAGAATGTAAACATTTCTTGAACTGGCTTGTTTCTGTCCGAAACTGGCCAAAAATGTTAAAATATCTAATATGTAATTTCTTTTCCGATAGCTAATATTGCAATCAGGTTGGACAAGCTATTGATAAGTCTCTTCTGTTACAGTCTTACAATATATTTGTTCCGTTCTTTACATGTATATGTGCATATCTTAAACTTGTAATTAGAATATTTTTTACTTAACTCATGACGCCAATGCTAATTTTCAAGTGTTTCTAAATTCCATGTTAAACAAAATGAAAAATTTGATCTTGATAGATAAACTTTCTCTCCTGTTGCATGTTCTGTTCTTTCGTAACATACATTTTAGCTAAAAGATAAAAAAAAAACTTTCACTGACATAGTTTTAAGGACTTGTTTTAAGGTCTTCTATATGTTGGAAGTATATTAACAGATTTTTAGCAGTGAATTAGATGCAATATTTACTTTTCAATTATCTGGAAACAAGACAATTGACTTGTCTCTTACAATGACATGTGGTGATAACGAACAGTGTTCTAAATCAAAAGTCCAAAGGAAAATACAAAAACAGGAACAGAGCAAACACGGACCTCTAAAAAAATTATAATTTTATTATGTAGGATCAGGTGCCATGGAGGAGTTAGCATCTTCTGCTGACCGGTCACACCCGTTTTTGAATGAATTCTGCCTTATACACCCCTGAGAATATGTTCGGAATGCTTTCTTTATCGTTGCTAAGTATGTATTATATATCCAGAGGTGCTCGAATGAAGGTTTTACGAGACTTCGCCGAGATTTGTTCAATTCCTGTGAAAATTCGAGCGGAAGTATAAGTGTTCGGATAATATTTTCAAAATACGTAAGTACTGGCCGTTTTTCATATCATATCCTAGTTTGATTTATGTTAAAACATGAAAATCTATCAAGATATGTGTCTTATTTCATCATCTAGCAGTTATTTAAACTAAACGATGATATTCAGAAAAGAGTTATCGTTCGTGTTCAACCACTCTACACGTGGTTGAAAATGTAAACATTGGGTTGCTTGATAAAATCATAGCCATGTTTTATGCTTTTGGTGTGCAATACCATACTTTTAAAGAGGTTCGCTCCTTAGGTTTTGGGTAGCCATTTTGGGTCACCTCTAGTTTGAAAATTCTGCATCACATATTAATTCTAATAGTATATTTATATTTTACAATGCCAAATAAACTATATTGAATAAAATTGTTTTTAAAAAATTACATTTTTACAGAGTTTAGTAAGGGACTATATTTTGTGGCGGAAGGTTTTGAAGAAGGAAATGAACAATTTTCATAACTCACTAGTTTTAGAGTACTGTTACTTTAGCTTCCTAATTTTCAGCGCAGACCAAACTTCTAGATAGTTTGTGTATTGCGATATATACATGATATTCTGAAAAACATATTTAAACAATATTTTGATATTTCTCTCGATATATTTTGGCATATTTAGCTTATATTTCATAGAAGTTAAGAAGAAATTAACTCCAATTTTGGCCTGAAATTAGCTTATTTCATGCTATATCTCAAATTTTTTAGATGTGACCCCTACTTGTTTTACTTTTAAATGAGACATTAAATGTATATCTATTTGTATGCAAAGTTTTGGAAAGATGACATTACTATAATTTTTTTTATTTGCGTTATAATTTGATTACTCCAAAATTTTGTAACATCTGTTGTTGTGTTCTTTATGTACTGGCCTTTGAAGCCACCAGTAAGGAAGAATTTTTAATCTTTGACTTAGATTTTACTTTTATAGTCACAACATGTGTTCAACTTCATACTGTATAAAAATCATAACTAAATAATAGTTCAAACTATAAATATTTGTTTGATTTCTTCAAATTATCAATTTCCATGTCAAATTTTAGCAAAAATTTCAGGAAAATTATCATTTCTGTTTGGAGCCCAATATTTCCAAAAAATGGCATGTGACATGGGTCACAAATAAAATAAATGAACATTTTAGGTCCTTGTCTTTATATCCAGGTGGTTTGCGGATGATTGACATTACTATTATTTCAGGAGCCAACCTCCTTAAGAAAAAAGAATTGTGTCTGTTTTGAATAAAAACTAAGTTTATTGAGCCATTTTCAAGTAACATTCTGCATAAAATAGTATAGTCTGGTTCACTATTAATGCTATTACTAGGTCAGGCGAGGATCGAAAATTAATCCTTAGGGTGGATCGCTACTACGAATGTTAAATGTTGCAACAGCAGAAAAAAAACCTATATTTTCTATTGTTACATTTTTTTTCTAGAACTCATTTTATCCACCAATTAATGAAAATAAAGTTTAAAATCAATAAACGTCTAGATATTTTATTTGATTACAAGTACCTAGATTCTAGGAAATATACTTTAAACAAGAGGCACGATTTTTACTGCGAAACTGAAAGGGTCAAATAAAACCACATGGTCTAAATTTAAATGACAATAACATTCGCGGGGGTGTCATATGAATACAAAAATAGATCTGCTAACAATGGGGCGCAGTCTTGCAACACAATGACTTTTGTAGTCTAAAAATAAATTTAAGAGGCTGAGTCTGATTATTTCTACCCTAGATATTTTGTATGTAAATTTACTACTATATCAATTATTTAGGATCATAAAATAATTTATCAACCACGCCGATTTCCTAGGGGATCACTTTTTACTACGGGACCCTATGGCAATTTATTGAAAAAGCGCAAAATTTCACGTCTTCCCCATATTTTTTGTATTTTTATCCTAATGCTTGGTTTTTCTTTCAAATATGTAAAAACTGTTCTAAAAAGTCACCTAACGGTGAAATTTAAAATAATGTTTACCTCGTGGTTTGGTCCAGTAATAATATCAAAGTTGATTTTTTTTATCGAAATAATTGGCATATTGTGGTATACATGGGCTTCAAAAAGATGATTTTTAACGAAATTACACTTTTAAAATGCTACTATGTTTCTCTCAATGGTCTGTCAATAAATTCTTGTTTTTAAAATCCATCGCCGCCTCGAATAAATGAGCTTATCATACTATTTTCTTTGGCTCTATGCATAATTTAAAATACCGGGAAATGATGACGCGTAAGCGCCATTTTAGTATTTTACCCTATTAAATGCATAAATTCACAATTTCTCAACTAATAAACGTTACATATAATGTTAATTGTAAATAAAAACACAACTCAAAAATCTCTGCACCTACAGCAGCATGAAAATAAAAAGATGCACAAAGTAATGCGCACTAGAACTGTACATGTACTTGGCCTTGTTAATATGGTATTTCTTATCAACTCACCTGTAATAGGGTTTTATCAAAATCACAGGACTAATGTTTGGTTTCTTTGTGTCAGTTCGGATGTATGGATCAACTTTGACTTGTAGAAATACCTCGACACCTTGACCCATGTCAGTCAATTCCCCATCATTGGAATTTATAAACCTTAAAATGAGGTGTAGGGCACTTAATATACGATTTGGCCTAAAATATAGCACTTTTGCAAACATTATTATACAATATTTAATTTAAATATATTCAATTAAACGCAAATTACACAACTACCATGCTCTAAGAGTCTTAATTATCTTACACGACATCATTAAAATATCAAGGTTTTGATAGGGATATATAGGAAAGTAGTTAGTATACGATAAAAAATTGGATATTTGACTATTTAAACCACTCTAAACCAAAGAAATCCGATTAAAATTATGTTCTACAGGTATTGTAGTACACGTTTACATTGAATTAGCTTTGGTTTAACGTGGTCTTCTTACTGAAAATTAGACAAATATTTCAATTAGTGCCTTTTCTAATACAATCATGTATATATCAATATATATTGAAAATACATCTTCTGAAAATGTTAGAAGCATGGCCTAGTGGTAACGCAGAGGTCTTTCTGATTTTGTGGTCGCTGGATCGAATCCATCAAGTAGTAAATTTTTTTTCACTTAAATTGAAACATGAAAAGAATAGAGAGATTAAGTTACATGTATCTAATCTTCTGGGGTTTTTTTTTTTTTTAATTATCTTGTTTAAGGTATCCAACCCATATTAGGACCTTATTTTTCTAACCCTGAATATCCATCATGTATTAAATACTCTGATATTAATTCAAAGCTTTTTAGAATAGAAAAAGGTTTACCGAGAGAAAATTTCAAAATTATCATTAACTAAGCAGTAATTAATTAATGAAGATTACATTAAGGTATATGGGGACAAGCACATTTTTTAAAATAATAAAGAAAATACTAAGAGTATCAATAAATGCTTTGGTGAAAAAATGAATTTAATTCTTAGGAGTACAAAAATTATTTAAAATAACTTTTTTACAATATATATTTCTTTAATGATTTTTATAGATTAAAATCAAAGGAAGGCAACTCTTCAAGAACAGGCAAAGGTCATTAATTAGGACACATTCCACTCCTACATACTGATATTTAAACATGAAAATTATGTCCAAGTATACTGAGTATTAAGCCCATACATATATGTTATGCATCCAGATACATTGAATCTGGGGCTATTAAGGATCGGATACCTTAATTCAGTCTGAGTATTAGCACAATCAATATAAACAGATCTCTTCATTAACACTATACATGTACTCTATACACTTAGATCCATTGTATTTTGCTTGAACTTATCACGGTTTAGAATATCAACTACTATTATACACAGAGTTTCCCGAATTTATGACAAATCAGTTGTTACAGACACCATTATAAAATCACTACAGTGTATGAAAAAATGACAATAAAAAACCGTCAACCATCTCAAAAATCCATAAAACGAAATACAAATTCAAAGCAGAGCAACACGGACCTCCAAAAAGATAGAGGTAGGATCAGGTGCCTAGGAGGAGTAAGCATCCTCTGCTGACCGTTCACACCCGCCGTGTGCTCTTTGTCATAATCGGAAAAAAAAACCGGAAAAGTCCGTAGACAATTAGGTGATTAATTATAGTCTAACAATTAGTATGAAAAACGTCAGTCAGCATGCGACCCAGTTAAAGATTGTATTTGCTGACAAGGTCGTTGTATCGACCATAGAACTTACGAAAAGATGACTTCAAACGAGACTGTTGATAGTCCTGTTTTATCAACTTGTTTGTCAGTAGCTTGCCTCGCCTTAGAAACTATTCATACGAAGAGCATGCCCTTGCGTATCGAATTAACTGAGAGACAAAACACCATATGCAGGTGATGAAGGTATATTGCTACATAAGTAAGGAAAGTTGACTATAGAAAAATTGAAGTCATCGCGTTTATCATAAAGTTTTGTTGTTAGGTTACCATCAATGTCCATTTCCATTCAAATGTCCAAATATGAAACAGATGATGCAGACTCTGTGGTATCTTTTATTTCAAGTTCACTGGGATACATCGAGTCGACGTAAGTATGGAAATAACAATTGTTAATTGATAATACGTCGTCGATATACCTGAATGTTGAATTGAAGGTCACAGCGAGTAATTTATTTTTTTTCACGTACAAGTTTTTGAATAAATTCTGCTTCATAAGAATACAAAAATAGGTCTGCTAACAATGGGGCACAATTGGTACCCATGGGAATTCCAACAGATTGTTGGAAGACTTGATTTCCAAAAACTACATAGATGTTGTCTATCAGAAACTCAAGCATCTTTTTTATGTCAACTTCAGAGTACTTGTGTGTGCAATCAGAATGGTTTTTAACAAAATAATTTCTTAGATTTCCAATGACAAGGTAAGCATTTTTACGACTTCCATTTTTATTGAAGAAACAACTGTCGATGATTTTAAAAAGCCTAGATTTTGATTTGTCATGGGGAATGGTTGTGTAAAGCGTTGAAAAATCGTACGTTTTGATGCTATTGATTTTGGTAAGATTTTAGTAAGGAGTAAAGAGAGAGGTTTGGTAGAACATTTACTGGAACCTGCTATGTATCTCTGTTTGTAAGGACTTTTGTGAAGCTTTGGAATCTAGGTTTCGAAATTCATATTGCGACGGCCAGCTAGGTACCTGAGGCTATTTTTAGTAACAGTTACTTTCCGTCCAAACACAGGTGTAGGCGAAATAATGGGAAAAGGAGCTATATTTCTTTGTATTTACAAATACAAACACTGTAAAAATATTTTTTCCAACTAAGAGCATACCTTACATGCAGCTGTTCTGCGTCAGAAAATACTTTGATTTATTTGTTTACATGAATTCAAAGCAGCCAAAACCTTAATCATCACTAGAAATCTTCGAAATAATGTATTAAAACACACTATCTTTACATTTTGATATAAAGTTTAAAAAACTTAATACGAGTAAGTAAAAGTAAAATATGTTAACTCACATTATATCGAATCGATGTTTCTCCGTGGTGTTCATCTCTACGAGTAAATTGATCTCTGAACTTTCCAATTCCCAGCCCTCGTTCTTGTTCACCATAACAACAACGTCTCTAATTTTCTTGTTTATCTCTAGAGTGAGTGGTCTAGGATTTGAGACTTTGCTTCCTTTGATTTCTCTTTCAAACGACCAACTACCAAAAGCCTCGGGATTATTTGTATCATTTATGTACTGCATTCGTCGTTCTGTCACATCCGATCCTTCGTCATTTTCTGTGCAGTTGCCACATGGACCTCGCTGAAGTTTCCATCCATTGAGAAAAAATAGTTTTACCTTTACGAAAAAATCAGGGAAAGCATAATCAGTAGACTGATTGAAAACAAAACAACGATTTTATCCAAATTCAATCTAAGATTTAGTAAACAGGACACTTATTAAGAAGTCTTACTACATTCTAAATTCGCTTAGAAGAGAGCAATATATTGGTACAAATTATGCTAAAATAATCAATGTTGCCCATAACAGTCAACGTGTATTTTGTTATATGAAAAAACAAATCAAAAAATCAAGAAAGGATTGTAAAACAAATCGCCGTAGTTTTTCAGATCGGCATATATTTCAAGAGTTCAAAGCGCTTAGTCCACGTTCTAAATATCTTCGGCATCAAACGGTTTCGGATGATATTTTGCACTCGTAAAAGGAATTATCCTCAAATGTTCTACCTGGTTTTACTACTAACCTGAGCTAGCAAATCGCCACGTTACGCATAAGTTGTTAACTTCCCTTTAAGAAGGCCGATTTGGGGGGGTTTTGCGGAAAAACTACAATAGCAAAACTCTTAATTTTTTAACCATATGTAATTTAAACCAACTCTAGTTTATTTGCGAAGTTATAAAAAATTGGACCGTCTGGTTCTTTTTAGGGACCATCTCAAAATAAAGGTACATTTACTATAGGAATATATAGGAAACTGTCATTTTCCGCACATCAAAGCAGATTAAAAAAATACTACAATAGCTTTTTTTCTCAAATTGTTATATATGATTAGTAATATCATTTCCTACCTTATATGTAAAACATATTAATTCTACCGTCTGGTTTTTAATGGGGCCATCTCAAAATATTAAAATGCACCAAATTTTGCTTTATATTTGGATCATTACGAATGAAGATTAGTTTAATGGATTAATTCAAAAAATAAGGAAAATGTCCTCGAGGATAGCATCATTCTGTATATAAAATGTCAACGGCGTACAATTTTTACTTTTTCTTTTATGTTATTTCTTATAATGTACTCCTACAAAGCTTCATTTTATCATAATGTCATAAAAGCGCAATGGCAACGCTCCCCTACCGCACAACGTAAAAATCGTTAAAAAAATGAAAATTTCCTTAAAAAATCTAAATATTTTTATCTGTATTTTATTTATTGTGTTTAATTTTATAAATGATATCGAAAAAAAATTCATAAGAAGTATAAATCAACTGTATTTTACTAGAATGCGCAAAAACATGCGCAATGAAAACTAGAGTCGGCCTCCTTAAATATTGTGGGGGTTTTTTTTGGGGGGGGGGGTTGTTTTGGTTTTTTTCTTTGTTGTTGTTTTGGGGGGTTTTTTGAGTCGTAAAGTTTAATGTACGTCACCGTAAACGATACTACGAACCAGATGTGATTTCTTGAAATGATGGGAATATTTTCTCGCAGAAATAAAAAATATTGACCGGTCAATTTTTTTCGGACGAGCTAACATTTTATTTATTCACTTTTCATCTATAAGGAGTACTTCTATTCCTTAACGAATATTCTTCTATATACAAGTAGTTCTAACCGACAAAATGTCGAACAAAACAAATGTTACTTCAACCGGTCAAACAGTTTTTATGTTGACCGGTCTGCCGGTCTTACATCAAAATTGTTAGACCGCTTCGTTACAGCTAATTAATATTCGTCCGAGCTCGGCGGAAATAGCCTAACGACCGTGCTACATGGACTGTTGGTTGCTATTTGGAATTATATTGCATCTGTTGTTAGGGTATAACGAAACGTTGTTACTGGAATTTGGGCAACACAATTATGATTCATAAGACCTTCAGAAAAAATATGTTGCCCTCGGCCTTCGGCCTTAGGCAACATTTATGTCTTCGGGTTCAAAAAATCATACATTGATGTTGCTTTCATACCCAGTCAATAACTGTGAAATATAGTAAGAATAAACTTATAAACATGACAAATTAAAATGTTTTGTTAAAATATGTTTACAAGAGCATTTCCTCTAATGTCAAGCTACTTCTTTTTTTATATAAATAACATCATTAGTGTTTCAGCATTTCTTTAAAGTAATAAATATTCAGTCTTTCAGAGAGTCTGATAGTAAAAATACCTCAATATGTCCAGGTACGTTGCTTGGACTGATTCTATAGCTCATATAACCGCCATAGATTCCAGAAACTTTGTTTAATGTCAGACAAAGAACTATTGAGAACAACAGAGATTTCATTCTGTAACCCTCCTTCGACCCAATCTGGTTTTATGGACGGCGTTGATTTTGTAGATTTCTAGCAAATAAGTTCATATGAATTGAAAATAATGTTGCGTTGTTTCATTTAATGATAAAGGTTCATCACCCCTTTGTATTTTTTAAGAGAAAATGGTAAAACATCATATGAAACATCAATTGTAAGCATTTTATTTCATGCTTTGAAAAGAACTACACTCAGGCGCCAAAAGGATGTCAATTTTTTTTATTTTTTCTCTATATATTTCATTACAAACAAGACTTATTTCTAAAAGGTTTTCTCCTGTTATTTTTTGTCAGATTTTTTAAAAGTTCTACTATATATCTTTTGCCATGTGAGAGCCGAAAAATCTTACTTTGAATTGTTAATACCAAATCTCAGGAACAGAACGTAGGAAAATTATATAAATATGTTGCCAAAAAAGCTAAGATATTCTGAATTTATAAATCAAAGTCTTTTGAAATTTGGCCATGGGGTTACTTTTTATAAATTCTTTGAAAAACTTTTGGTTTTTCATTAAAAAATACTTTTGTCACCTGAATGAAGGTACAATTTCAGTCATAGTTTGCCCTGTTTAAAGTGATTTTTAAAAATATCACAAAACACATGAAATTTTACATTTATATATACATCCTTAAATTAAGGTCAAGATCTAATAAATGAAAGATGCCTACAGGTTTATGAAATTCAAGATTTATCTTTCAATGATGCATCATAACAATAGCTGTGTTTGATAGGGTGTACCGGGGCTTAAATTTTTGGTAAACACAATGAAAAATCATGTTTTCAACTGTCAATTTCTATGTGATATGAAGGAAATAAGTAGCAGATCTCGGAGTTTTGTCCATTTTTGCATAATTAAATATATCTAGAATGCCTACAGTTTCTCCAAAAACGGCATTAAACAAGCTCTTGATCTCCCCTTTAAAATGATGTCAAATTGAACATAGGTACAGTCTCGTGTCAAAAGTATTCGTAAAAACAAAATGGCGGCGATGTAAATAAAACTAGGTCATCGATGTTTTTCTTCAGTCTACATCATTTTACAAGTTTTATCTTACCTCAATATTTTGTTAAACACCCCTTAGCCTTAATTACTGCTTGGATTCTGCGTGGAATGCTCTTGTAAAGGTCCTGGATGAAGTTAGGATGGATATTTTCCCATACCTGTCGTATCGCCATTTCCAGGTCATTTGCGGTTCTCATATTCTGTACCCGTTTACACAGTTCCTGTTTAAGTTTTCGCCAACAGTTTTCAATAATATTCAAGTCTGGGCTTTGAGCAGGCCATTCCATTGTTGGAATATTCTCTTGTTCCATAAATTCTTTCACAGACCTGGCCCTATGAACGGGGGCATTGTCATCTTGAAACAGGTAATCATTTGATGGAAAATGTGCTGCAACGACGGGCCAAAGATGATTGTCAATTATTTCTATATAATTCTGGGCATTTATATTCCCATCTACAACACATAGTGTGCCGACTCCATTGTAAGTAATGCATCCCCAGATCATTAAATCCAAACGTCGCCCGGCGGGAGGTGCAATACAAGGTGGGTCCCATTCCTCACCGGCTTCTCTCCATACATACACACGTCGTTCGCCATCGATCATAACCTTACATTCATCTGTAAAAATTACTTTTTTCCAGTGATCATCCACAGTTCTCTTCTTTGCTTCTTTGCACCATTTCACACGCTTTGTTTTATTCACTTCCCGCACACGCATTTTCTTCTTTACAAGTCTCCTTCTGTATCCATCTCGATTTAAAATTCTTTTCACGGTGCTTTCTGAGACAGTTCCAGGACCAATTTCATTTCTAACATTCGTTAATTCCGTTAAACTTTGCCTGCGATTCATTTTAACCATCCGAAAAATTTGTCGCTCATCCTGTGCACTGCACTTTTTGGGTCGGCCACTTCTCGGTTTGTTTTCAACATCTTTAGTTGTTCCATGACGCTTCAAAAACGTGTGCACTGTAGATAACGGCCTTCCGATAATATCCGATATTTCTTGTAGTGTCAAACTTGCTTTTCTAAGAGATAAAATGGACTGTTTCTCTTCCAAACATAATTCCT
>WFKH01006014.1:63667772-63678133 GCA_016163765.1 Magallana hongkongensis | reverse complement strand
AGCCCTGCAGGTAACCATGCATTTTAAGTTAGTGTCTACCCCTGTTTACATTAACCTAAAATCTGAGCTTGATATAATATGAAGTTCTTTTCATCTTGCACTCCGTTTTACATGCTCTTTCCCCAGCTATAATAATATATAACAGAGAGCCAGACGAAAGGTCTAATTTTAAGTAGATTGAATATTTACCGTGTCGAATACCTTTATTTAATTAAGCACAAACCTGTCCATCTTCGCTAGCCAAGGGTTTTTGGTCCACTTCGCTCCTTGTTTATGGGGAACGGAGTGGACCGAAAACCCTTGGCTAGCAAAGATGAAGCCTGTCCGAGTTTTTTAATTTATAAATTAAGTGAAAGGCGATATGGTAAAGATCTGCTATATTCAAATATTTAAGGTAAAGTTATCATCATGCAAACATGCACTCTAATTACAGCATTCTACACTTGTGTACCTTGGGACCCCCACCCCTTTTAATTGCACTGTTTTACAGTATATTGTGTGTTGGTCAATACACAATAAGACATACATATACACTGGAAAATAATAAATAGAAATTCGAAAGAGTGATGTGCAAAACATACACGTAAAAATACACGGGACAGAAATTATTCCGAGATTCCTCTGACTCTAACATCTGCTTTAATATTGGGACGCACGTCAAAAGCGGAGGTTAAGGTCAGAGGAATCTCGGATTAGATTGAAAAGTACTAATACTTTGAAAAGAAAAAGTCAGCACGACATATCCTGTATCAAAACATACCTTTATAATCTCTCATACGATAGTTGAGCTGAATTTCCCACTATTGACGTCTTGCAGGCCATGCTTCTTTTAAAAATGTTGACACACCGCTATCAGCTGTTGTTCGCAGTCAAAACATGGCGAGTTGACATGGTGAATCGTACGATAATTATTTCGATTAAAACTAATAAGTTTGTGTTTAATATGCAGAGCACAGATTAGCATGCATTACATTAATGCATTTATTTTTAAAATAAATAATTACAATAAATATATACTCATATTTGAAATTTTTACAAATTCTATATTCTGTGATCCAATCTACATTGTACGTGTTGTTCTATTATTCAACAACTGAAAGATCTGCGACGATTAGGCTAGGCTTAATATTGCGATTTAAATAACACTTTTACCAAATTTTAGAAATGTCTTTCGATCGCTTTTCGCTGTTATAAATGGGATCTGTGTCTTCAATTCCAGCTGCTTTGTTTTTGTTATGATTCGTGTTGACAAAATTTTCTCTTTTTCCAAACGAAGTTTACACATTCAACGTAATTATCAAACGAAATCGTTTCAATAAACACTCAGATTAACTATTTAAAAAACAGAGTTCGGTTTTATGACCTGTACGAATTGTTTTCAGCAGGAGTTACTTTCAATGTGAATTTTGCACTATTTTCTGAATCTGGACTGCGGAATCAAAATTTCCGGAAAAATCAATATTTAAACCCCGATATCTCAGCAATGCATCATCCGATTTTAAAACGAATTTCAGTTTTGAATTTAGCTTTGCAACTCTACAATATGCATATAAATCTATGTTTTTATATATAGTTTTATGACCAGTACGAATTGTTTTCAGTAGAAGTTACTTTCAGTGTGAATCTTGCACTATTTTCTTAATCTTGACTGAGGAATAAAAATTTCCGGAAAAATCAATTTTTGAACCCAAATATCTCTGATAAACGTGGTCTGATTTTAAAACGGATTTCAGTGTTAGATTCAACTGATGGTGTTCTACAAAACTCGTATACTTTTTTGATTTGATCAAAAAATTCATTTTTTCGAAAAATTTGATTCACTTCCGGTTTCGACCGGAAGTTACGGATTTCCATTTCCAGCCTTATTGCACATGTAAATTGACAAATTCATAACCACGAAAAATTTCAAGCCTCTCTCTTTGAGCGTTTTTGAGAAATGCCCCGGACAAAATGACTTTTTTAAATTTTTAAAAATGACGTAACGTCAAAACGGAAGTGACGTTGTCATGGAAGCTTTAACATCTTTGAGGGACGCTAACTTGCAACAATCGCTGAAAGTTTCATTGAAATTCGTTGAAGACTCTTTGAGTTATGAAGCCGAAAAGGAGTCAGAAAAAAAAGAAAAAGTATAATAATAATAAAAAGAAACCGAAGAAATACAAAAGGGTCTTCCGTTGGAAACGGAAGACCCTAAATAAGAATAATCTTACAAGCACAATAATAGTAAGGTCTTCCGTTGGAAACGGAAGACCTTAATTAAGCTTTTCACAAATATTCTCGATTTGTGTTCACAACGTTCCACGGTTGTTGTAATCCCAGTAGAATGCCTGTTTGGTAAGTCGGTCCTCATCCATCATCATCCGACGGGTCCACATCCGGAACATATTAATTCAACGTCGTTGTGTAGCTGAAAACCATCCAACTTCACCGTTTAGAGCCAAAAGAGGAGTAAAACTATGAATCCTAGAAAATATTTCTGAACGCCATCCACACATGAAAAACTATTATAACCCAAACTCCAGAACAGTAATGCAACACAGGTACAACACAGGTATTAAATAATGACTCGAATGTTTTGAATCCAATATCCTTATATGGGTGTATTTTTGAGATGACTGCACCAACTGCTCGTCCCTCTCCTTTCGACAAAGTTTCTGCTGCTTCCTTGAATTTTAAGTTTTCACGAAAAATAATACCAAGATATCTATATTGTTCTACAATTAATAATGGCTCGTTTCCAATTCTGAAGTTAAAGCTGGTGCGAGGCAGTTGACCTCTTCGGAAATGCATAACATTTGATTTAGCGATGTTTACATTTTGTCTCCACTTCTTACATCATTAATTTTATCGAGAGTATCCAGTATTGCTGCATATCATGTTCGTTTTCAGTGAGAATATACAATATCATATGCATATAGCAATAAACAAATTTTGTCATCATTCATCTGTACTCCCTTGTAATGTTCTTTGACTTCAATAGCTGGGTCATTTATAACATGAGGCCCACAGGCCTTGATGGTCACCTGAGTACCATAGCCCTTAGAATGACATGTCAGAGAGTCTCATGTTTGCATTGTAAGCTTCATTTGGAAGTCTAAACCCTAATCTGAGACTCATCTGACTGTTACCCCACTTTTATTATTTGATGTTTGAAAAACATTCATTCATGAAATGGGGGGGGGGGTTTCAAGAGTCGGAGGAATCTCGGATTATCTATACCTTAGCTCCAGGGTCCAAAAATTGTAAACTTGTGATAATAAGAGACCTTTAGGCCTTTAATGGTCAATCTTTTATAATATTCACAGTTTCATTTATAATGCATAGAAAATGCATTCAGCTTATTTCTACAGGTATAAAATGCACAGGATATTAAAGTAGATTTCCTAAAATAGAACACATTTAATTTAATATTGCCAAGTGACAATTTACCATGAAGTTTTCAAAATGAAGTAAAAATTGTTAACGGATGACACACAGCAATTACCCTAAGTAAAAATACATTTTCAATATATGGCCATATTTATCACCCCTCCCCCCCCCCCCCCCCCATAAAAAACCTCAACTTCTGCCCCACGGCCTGGGCAGTGAATTTCACAATTTAACATTCCCCGTCCTAGGGCCTGAACCCCTGACCCATGGACCATGAATTTCACAATTTAGGTAGAAAACTTCATGGACATAATAACCATGCATTTATTTTTTCTCAAATGTATTTGGGAGTAGAGAAGAAGATTTTCTAAGATTCAATACATTTTCACTATATGGCCATGTTGGCTCCGCCCTAGGGTCTTAACCCCTGTCCCAGGGACCATGAATTTCACAATTTAGGTAGAGGACTTCATAGACATCATAACCATGCATTTAGTTTTTTCCCCACATGTGTGGGAGTAGAGAAGAAGATTTTTGAAAATTTGGCCTTATTTTGTATATTTGGCCCCGCCTAGGAAGCCCAATGCAGGGGTGGTAAAGCCATGATTTTCACAATTTAGATTCCTCTTACCATAAAGATGTTTCACACCAAAATGGTTAACAATTGGCCTTGTCGTTTTCAAGAGGAAGTTAACAATGTTAACGCACAACGGACGACCCACGTCGCACGACGCACGACGACAGACGAAGACCAATTGCAATAGGTCATAATTCAGGTGACCTAAAAATCGAGAAGAGAGTGGGTGAAAGGTTATCTCCTTGCCGGACACCATTCGCACAGTTAAAACAGTTTGTATGGTAACCATTGATAGATACACATGATTCTGTGTCAGTATAGAGATTGGTTATTGCGTTGTACATACATGTATATCCATTTATGCCACTTCGCTGAAGTTTGTATTGTAGGAGGTTACGGCTTCCTTAGGTCTACAAATGTAGCAAATGTAGACGTATGATTCTGTATTAAACTATATAACGTAAAAACATGATCTACACATGACCTATCCTTTCTGAAGCCATTCTGTTCATCCACTATGACACTGATTTCCTCTAGAAAAAATTGTATTCTATTATTTTAATTTATTTATTAAAATACACAACTCTAACACTTGGCCACCACAGACAATAGGCTAATTCCTCTATAGTTTAACGGTATTCTTGGATCTAACTGTGTGTCCTTGGGAATAGGGTGAATAAGTGCTTTCCTCCACCACTGTGATACTTTTCCTGTTTGAAAATACAACTGGAATAATTTCTGAAGTACGGTTATGGTTTCATAGTTTTTGATGACTTCGTATTACATATGTTGTCGAACCCAGGTGCCTTTCATTCTTTTGAATTTAATACAGCATGAGCAACTTCCTCCCCAGTTATAATCTTGTTAAGTGATCTATTTGGTATGTATGAGGGCATCACCATATGTTATCTTCAAGAGATTGTTCATGTTGTAGACATTCATTGTATAATTCTGTGTCAAAGTTTGTGTCACTATGTGTCTATTTTTTGAAAAGTCTGCCTCCCAGGTTTTGAGAACATCTGATCTGGTAGAGATCCATCTGCAGTTAAACTTTCCATATTGACTTCTTCTTTGTGCCAAGTTTTTTCAGTTCCTCCCAGAATTTCCGTAGTTGAGACATTTTCAATGTTGAGTACAAGATCCTTTCTATATTTAAGCTCAAAAAATCATAAACGCCTGTCAAAGAGTTTCTGAGCCGAAAGAAATTTACACTCGTTGAAAAAATTCGTTGAACGTTTTTTTGTGTTTAGCCTTTAGAACCAGTTTTTCTTTATCCCGCATGTGGGATGTCATGTGGAACACACATGCACATAATCCACTGCAGCTTTCCTCCGTGCATCGTCGGAAATCTCACGGGGGAACATTCTGTTCATCTATTGTGCATTTGCTTCTTTGGTAACCAGTATGCGGTCACCTAGACGGTCTTAAAACCAAAATGAAAAATAATATACAAAAAATTAACGTCTTGCAAAAGGACGTGATCTGAATGGTGTTCGCAAATTCTTAAATCGTGACAATCCATAGATCTTTCTATAGCAGATTTCGGGTGTACGTGCACCCTGTTAGCCCAGACCATTACGTCGATATCACTGAAGAGGGGCCGTGTTAAGTGTTTACTATGTCCTCTTTCATAGCTCCACCACAGACCGACTATCAACACAAAACCTTTCAATGAAATTGATTGCGTGCACTTGTCCTAAGGTTCCATGAAACGAAGAGACTGTTAGAGAATAACGAAGATTAAGTTCTGTCTGATGGTGCAATAAGGTAGTATAAAACACCCGTGCGATCAAATACGCAAAATGGCTTGATATAATGTAAAAGTTAATTCTAATCCATTATCTTAAGAAAACAATATAAATCATACCAATAAATTACTCAAGGCAGAACAAAATTGAGGTACAGCATATTTTGATAATTTTGAAACCTACATTTGAACGGTGTTCATGATTTTTGTGCAATTTAGCCTTCTAGCATTTAAAAATGTGTAACTTGTGTTCTGTTCATTGTAATAAACTATTTGGACACAATCATCACCAGTGTTAAGACTTTATAGCCATCAAATTTCAAGTTCATATCAAAGGGTCTAATATAATGACGCTATTAAGGATTTTTATCAATTTTCGCCTCCGTCGAATATACTTAAACCTCAATTAATCTAAAACCTAACGGTCAAATTTTCATTATTTTGATATATTTTAATTAAGGGGTCATGGCAATCGTACGGCCAAATTCGTTCAAATTTGAACCATACAATCTCTTTTTAGAGACCGTTAAGTTTTGCAATTTTCTTCTTAAAAGATGATTTACAAGTGCTAGTTTTACATTATATTACATCAGAAATTACTTTACGTTACCAGTTAGAATTTATTTCAGTGTCTGTAAGTAACAAACATAGGTAATCACAGATTACAAAGCTCACCGAGACGAGGCATCACCTTTATCAAGCATCACCTTTTTGAGACCACCTTTATCATATTATACGAAAATCATTGTTAATGATCTTGGATATTCATGGATACTGTTTTGATACAATATCGTACATCATATGTTAAAAAATTGCATGATAACCATATGTTCATTTTATACAGTATTATAAGATTCAATGTTTATCAATACATTAATATAAAATATGATATTGCATCCTATGATACTTACAATTTATATCATATTATACAATATAATACTGTTATAAATAATGATCTAATATGATATTGTAACATATGATATGACATTGTATTGTATTGTTACATTATTGTATTTGATCACATAATACAATATCATTATATATGATACAATATAGAATTATATGATACAATATCATATCACATAATACATCATAATATTGTAACATATGATATTAAATTGTATAATATAGTATGATATTACATTGTATGATATTGTATCATATTTGATACATCATATGATATTGTATCAAATGATACAATATAATTTGATACAACATTGTATCATATCATATGATACAATATCATGTGATATAGTAATATATTATATAATACAATATCATATTATACAATGTCGTATCATATCATATCATACAATATCATATATTACAATATCATACAATACAACTTCATGTGATATAATAATATATAATCCAATATCATTTTATACAATATCGTATCATATGATGCGATAATATATATTATACAATATCTTATCATATGATACAATATTGTATATTGCAATATCATATGAAACAATATCATGTGATAAATAATACATAATACAATATCATATTATACAATATTGTATCATAATATACAATACTATACATAACAATATCATGATACAATATCATATCATAATGTACAAAAACTTGATACAATATTATATCGTATCATATAACTTTATACAATATAATATATGATATAATATTGTATCAAATAAAACAATAGTGTATCATATCATACAATACTATATCATAGGAATCATGTTATATCATTTAACAACAAACACATCTATCAAGCAGGTTTGAGTGAAATAGATTTTTTAGCATCCTTGATAATGGAGATCAGGCTCTGCATCTGAAGCTACCTCTGCGATTCATTTATATTATAGTTAAATCAACTATGCAAGTTTGAAATAGTACAGTACTATTATCTATAAAACATGTGACCTGTTCCAAAAAACAAAACCTCATCCAGCATCCGAAACCTATGGCTCAGATTCAGCATTCAAGCCTGTTAGGTGCATCAGTGTCATAAGATGCATCATCCATGCAAGTTTGGTGAAGTTAAGACCAGTTATAACTAAGATATAATCATCAAAGGGCACCTGCTCCAAAAACTTTAACCAGCTCTTAAAACCTTAACCTCCTCCAGCATCTGAAACCTGTGGCTCAGATTCAGCATTCATGCCTGTCAGGTGCATCAGTATCATTAGATGCACCATCCATGCAAGTTTGGTGAAGTTAGGACCAGTAATAACTAAGATATATTTTTTAGCATCCTTGATAATGGAGATCAGGCTCTGCATCTGAAGTTACCTCTGCGATTCACTTATATTATAGTTAAATCAACTATGGAAGTTTGAAATAGTACTATTATCTATTAAACATGTGACCTGTTCCAAAAAACTAAACTCATCCAGCATCCAAAACCTATGGCTCAGATTCAGCACTCAAGCCTGTCAGGTGCATCAGTATCATAAGACGCACCATCCATGCAAGTTTGGTGAAGTTAGGACCAGTAATAACTAAGATATAATCATTAGAGGGCACCTGCTCCAAAAACTTTAACCAGCTCTAAAAACCTTAACCTCCCCCAGCATCCGAAACCTATGGCTCAGATTCAGCATTCATGCCTGTCAGGTGCATCAGTATCATAAGACGCACCATCCATGCAAGTCTGGTGAAGTTAGGACCAGTAGTAACTTAGAAATTGTTATCAAAGGGCACCTGCACCAAAAACTTTAACCTGCTCCAAAAACCTTAACCTCCTCCAGCATCTGAAATTCATGGCCCAGATTCAGCATCCAAGTCTTTCAAGTCCATAAGTAGGTCCAGATGCATCATCCATGTAAGTTTGGTGAAGATAGGACAAGTAATAACTTAGATACTGGACCTGCAACAAAAACTTTAACCAGGTCCGGACGCTGACGCCGACGCCGGGGGTATAGCATAAGCTCCCCCCGACTTCGTCTCGGTGAGCTAAAAAGGTCTCCTGTATCAATAGCAGTACAAACATTTGTACTACCTTAATAAGTTACTTATTCGCATAGCAAATTCTAATAATGACTGTTATTTTACACTTCACTGGAGATTCAAATGGTAGGTTTGAGGCGATGTGGGCAAAAATTGTCAAGTCGGATTTTAATTTTACATATCGATAGATTTCATTCCAAATAACAAAATATCGAAATTTCAGAAAAATTGAACTATAGGAAAATTTTTGCTTATCTGTTTTGTACTATCTTAAAAGAGAGAAAAACAATAGAAAAACGCGTCAGTGCGTTGTGTAATTTCCTGCAAATCTCGCTACCGTACATCTTTGCTACTAGCCTATTGGTTTAAACGATCCGCTCCATGGAAAAGAAGGAGCGGATCAGAAACCCTTAGCTAGCGAAGATGGATAGATTAAAGACGACATAAAGTCATAAACATAGTATTTCGATTTTACACGGACGTCTATTAACACAAACTTTATTTTGGTAAGGTAGGAATAAATAAACCCCAAGTCAATAAAACAAACTTTTTTGCAAGAATTCACATTATTTGATTTATCTTGCACAAAAACGGCATCATATCAGCTTTAAATATTTCTGCAGTATTGAACAATTACCACAACACAGTCAAATTACAGAAATAGTTTAATATGCAATAATGTTGAAGTTTATGGTGACATGTCTTAAAAACAACAAACCAGATATATGTATAAATATTTGGCTATCCTAGTCAACAGCAGATCTCTTTATTTTGTACCAACACACGCAGAAGGTCATGATTCTATACTTACATCAATCAAATTCATACCGACATAGAAATGTGACAAGAAACTGTTATTAGTTATCATAAAATCTCAATCCTTCATCAGATACAAGGTTTGCTAACTGTTAGTTGCTTATTGCAGCAGAGAGTTGCATAGACCTTCAGTATACAGAGGGGCACACAAACACAGAATGAACAGAGAATGAACACAGAGAGAACAACATAGTACCCAAAACAGAGAAAACATGGGTGACCGACACAGGATATGCTGATGTAAGTATTGTGATCGCATCACATAACACAGCCATACAACCTGAACTTCTGAAAGGATTAATAAAACAGTTCTATATCATACAGCTTATATTACAATCAAATACAATAGGTTTCTCTTCAATATGATACAAATCAGGCTTAATTTAGACAGTGGACATGTATTGTTTGTTACTAAATAACACTCAGGACATATGTGGACAGATCTGGATTAATCTTTCATTGCATTGTCAAGCCCAAAAAAATTACAGCAGGGGACATACTACAGAAAAAGAGAACATACACCAAAAAGAAATGTCCAGATACAAATAAAAGGTAGATAATAAATACAAGGCTGACTGAATGAAAAAGGTCTGTGCCCTTCACAATCCCTTTCTCATGTATTACATTAAGGCTGCACCTATTGCCAGGGACTTTACAAGATAATTGCAGGTTACATCAGATGTCTTATTCATTATTTAAGTCCAAATGAGGGTCACACAGAAAGGTCCAAGTGATAGATTCCTTTTGTTGACATAAAATATTTTATCACAGTTCAGCTTGTTTTAAAGTTCATAACTCCTAACACGAGATGGGTCTTCCTGTGGTCGATGATCAGTACATGAAGCAACAGTTCAAAAATCCTCTGTGTGTGCATTTCATTTCTACTAAGTTAAAACCAATACCTAAATGTCAACATTAAAAATAATAATAAAC
>WFKH01006014.1:63647214-63657427 GCA_016163765.1 Magallana hongkongensis | reverse complement strand
CAATAGTAACAACAATGAATGATGATCAAAGGTGTTACTTGCATGTTACATTGCATGTTACATTGTAAGGTATTGTAAGGTTGGTTTTCTCTGACTGTAATTCTCAGTCATATTGTATGTATACCAGTACTTACCACAAATTTTGAGAGGAGCTTCCAGCTCCAGGAGAATGGGTTGACTTAGGAAGATTTCTCGGGACTTCAGACACAGGCCTCTCACTTCAGCATCTGTCATCTGAACTATCTTACCGGGCCTACATCCCCTCACTGGCATAAAAATAAAATATATTTATCTGTATGGTATTTCTGTCATATAAACAATTAAATCATATTTAAGTCAGAACATTGTTACAGCACAGACCATCACTTTAACTTTCATGGTAACCAGAATCAAAACATGAGGGTTTAAGTAGAAGGGTGGATTAGGGCTATGACAGTCCAGTGTGTCCACTTCTTGGGAGTGAAAAAATGTCTCTGGTTTAAGCCAGTCATTTCATAAAAATCTTGTAGAAAATAGCATAACTGAAAGGTAAGGTTTTTATGTGCATTTGAATCAACAGTGGAGACCTTCAGAATGGTTTTCCTGTTAGCTTGAACATGTGGAATAACATTCTTCTTTACAGCAACCCCTTCAAAGATTTCTTTTTAAAAAGGCACAGAAATATACATCTTATTTATAGGAATGATTTTTCTCAATTGTTTACACACTTTGGATTATGTTTATCTCAATACATCGCGAAATCAGCGACAAATCATGTGCAGAAGGTGAAATTGCAGGCATGAAGAATGTGGAATGTCATCCCTAGATCAAACAGATTCCCCCACCATATCAAACCAGTTCGTATTCATTTTAACCCCCAATTCAAAGGGTAATTAAAAGAAGAAAAAAATCTTTCTACGAGTATAGACTAGTTCTTCATTTCTCTGTAGAGAAAGAGCGCTTAATTTTCATGTTCCCATGTCTTGCTCAATATATGGGAAATATTTTCAACCGGAAGAAGTTTGTTGAGTTTTGTTTACAATATAAATTTTCTTCACAAAGTTGTGTGACAAAGCCTGCGATTACACTTTAAATAATAACAACACACCTCCTTTTACTCATTAAAGCATTACATATCCTCAAATCACGCAAATAATGGCCACTTACCTTCCAAAAGTCGGGAGATGAGGCTGTCAACATTCAACTCCGTGTCCGCCATTTTCGGCTAGCGTGACGTCATTCGTTGCCAAAAGGGGCGTATGCCGATCTACACCAAAATTGTGCATGCTAGCCTAGGTGCTTGTAAACCCATCAAGATATATCGTGCAATAAAAAAACCGTTAAAGTTTTGCGGGCTTTAAATGATTTTGGACAAATAATAGAAAAAGTAATGGATTAAAAATGCTAGAATTTGACTAGCTTATTCTGGAAAACGATTGAAAAAAGGGGGGGGGGGTGTATAAAAATTGTTTAAATATGAAAAAAAGAACTTTAAAATGTTTTTTTTTTTTTTTTTTTTTTTTTTTTTTTTTGCTGTTGCAATCCTTAAGTCAGGCGTTTTGTGGTTTAATCTAAAGGCCTAATTATTTCAATTTAATTCAATATATTTATGTAAAATTTGGTGGAATTATATTATGTATTATGATTTGGGAAGATGACGAAAGGTGTTAATAAAAGCTACAAGAATATAAAAAATATGGCTTGCAAACAATAATGTTTCTTATAGTGTGTACATTTTCAACAACAAAAATATATTTATTTATTTTTTTAAATATATGTAAATATCGTACAAATGATTAAAAAAAATTAACACAGCATTTATATACTTCGTGTTAAAATGACTCTGAATGTTTTAAATAACTGATGCATTCATCCATTCTTTACTCACTTTAGGCTTTACAGCTACATAATAATACTAATTTCATAAATATAATCAAACGTGATAAGAGCTAGAATAGAGGAAACGTGACGTGTGTAAGGTAAATTATCATTGTATCAGTTTTGTAATTTAAAACTACCTAAATTCTTTCCAAGATTGTAATTACTTTTAAGTTATAAAAGAGTTAAAAAGTTGCACAAGTTTGAACACTGAAATTCTCTTCCTAAAATAATAGTATTTTTGCAACAACAGAAAACCAAACAAACAAAAGACATCAAATTAAAATTCATCTTCCACACAATTGTAAAACTTAAGATATATTTTTGTTTTATTCTTGTCAGTGGCATTTACCGATCAGTCTTAAAGAGGTTCGCTCCTCAGGTTTTGGGTAGCCAATTTGGGTCACCTCTAGTCTGAAAATTCTGCACCACATATTAATTCTAGTAGTATATTTATATTTTACAATGCCAAATAAACTTTATTTAATAAAATTGTTTAAAAAAAATACATTTTTAGAGAGTTTAATAAGGAACTATATTTTGTGGCGGAAGGTTTTCAAGAAGAAAATGAACAATTTTCATAACTCAACAGTTTTCGATTACTGTTACTTTAGCTTCATAATTGTGTATTACGATATATTCATTATGTTCTGAAAAAACATATTTGAGCAATATTTTGATATTTCTATCGATATATTTTGGTATATTTAGCTTATATTTCATAGACGTTACGAAAAAATTAACTCCAATTTTGGCCTAAAATTAGCTTTTTTTCATGCTATATCTCAAATTTTTGAGATGTGACCCCTACTTTTTTTACTTTTACACGAGACATTAAACGTATGTCTATTTGTATGCAAAGTTTTTGAAAGATGACATTACTTATTTTTGTTTTATTTGCGTTATAATTTGATTACTCCAAAATTTTGCAACAATCTTAATGTATGTTGTTGTGTTCATTCTGTACTGGCATTTGAAGTCACAAGTACAGCAAGATTTTTTAAGCTTTGACTTAGATATTACTTTTATAGTCACTACATGTGTTTAACTTCAAACTGTATTAAAATCATAATTTTAAATAATAGTTCAAACTATAAATATTTGTTTGATTTCTTCAAATGATCAATTTCCATGCCAAATTTTAGCAAAAATTTCAGGAAAATTATTATTTCTGTTTGGGGCCCTATATTTCCAAAAAATGGGATGTGACATGGGTCACAAATAAAACAAATGAACATTTTAGGTCCCCATCTTTATATCCAAGTGGTTTTTGGATGATTGACATTACTAGTATTTCAGGTGCCAACCTCCTTAAGCATTGATATATAGGTGACGACTGTATTAATTACTTTTGAAATATTGCAGGTATATAGATTTTTTATGAAACTACTGTACATAAAAGTCGTAACATTAGGTATTTGTAAAATGAACATTTACTAGTATTTTCGATACAAACGAAAATTTCTTGTTCATGCTTGGTCAAATACAAGAACTCTACAAAAAGTGAGGCACAAATATACTCTCCTGACCTAAGCAAAATGCTGTACAATTTATATTTTAAAAAAAAACAAACAAAACAGGGAGGCTCTTGAGGAAAAATGATTTTATTCTTCTTTTTTTCGCGTTATTTTGTGAACCATTTTTATTTTGATTTTTGAAACCTGAGGGTTATAAATTAGACCCCTCTTCTATCAATACTTTAGGTTTTATAAATCTTATAACTATCACTGGTTCGCACCGTCCTTGGTTTTTGTGTACACAAAAAATAAGAATAATTCAATTTTCCTTCTATTTAAATTAAATTCCTAGAGAATATGCTGTACATAAAAGAACGGATGGAGGAACTTAAAAATGTATATATAGGTATCTATTTATATAAAGTGTGTATATAACATTCCACAATTAAGGAGTTTGATGTTTTGTTAATGTTATTGTAAAAAGAATCTTAAATTAAAGCTTTGTTCAGCAAAATTGACTCATGAAGAATGTCCAGCTAATGCCTCGAAGTATGCGCGAACAACAAAGCGTAATTGTGCCTCAGTCACGGCGCTCTCACGCGTGGCTTGACTCCGCGGCTTGAGTTCAAAATGTAAGTTTGGGGAGGTACGTAATCGAAGCGCTAGGAATCGGGTCAGAAGCTGAATTCTGTTATCTCTCCCTCTCCCAGGATAATCTCGGCTCTTATCTTCCACCAATCAGACTCGGTCTCAGTTCGCGAAATTCTTGCTCGTTCTGATTACTGCTGGCGCTACAGGGGGGATTAAAGTTAATGCTTTAGCCATCACCCGACTATTGTTCACTGTGCTGGTCAGTCATGGAGGCTCGGGTGTTAGGGGTAGTGCTGCTGGGGGCAGCGTGGATCAGTTTATGTGAGGGAATTTCTTACGATTTGTTCTACTCCTATGGTTACCAGTTCGGGGATGAGGTTTTAGAGCGAGGGGATGATGTGAGTTCCAATGAAATCTCCCTGGATGTCCCGATAGTCTTCTACGATCAGCGCTACAACAGTATTTTTGTGAGTACCACCATGCTTTTTGCTTTTAGTCTTTCTTTTTTCTCTGATAATCCTTTTTTAGATGTTTGGTTTTGTAACACATATCACTGTTACATAAAGCTACACTATGATAGACGTGTCGTTGGATTCAGGAGTTAGATACCCGGATGGAAACACTGTGAAATAACGCGCTGTGTACATCCAGATTCATTTATGAAAAAAACTTCATCCAGAATATATGCGGGCGGTATTTATGTTCATCACATTGTACTGAGGAGAGTTCTATAAGTGCCAATTGTTCGCCCCACCTGGGTGCCCCCATAATCTCTCATTAGGCACTAAACCTGTCATGTTTATGTAGAATTTAATGAATTCGAAATTAATCCGGGTGTCAAAACTCTTTGAGTAATTGTGTTTGTTCAAGCGATCAACACAAAGCATCCGGAAAGTTATATCATGAACGGTTCTCTACACTATGTTTCATCTACAGCTGTTCCGGTATAAAAAAGCGGCTAATTACAAATTCAGCAAGTTGTATTCAAGAGAAAATAGTTTGGGTAAATTTAGTGATAGGTAGAGTTTTTGTCAAGGGTAATTGATATTTATTAGATTAACATAATTCAATCATTGCTGGGCCAGTACGCGTTTGTACATCAATGTAGAATTCTGTCTCTCTCCAGAGACATAAATAACGTTATTTATGTCTCTGCTCTCTCGGAGTCTCTCCCCACACATCCTAAATAAATTAATTTTATATACACTGATATATGATATGTTGACTTAAGGCTTGACCCCCTGTGTCAATTGTTAGTGTAAGAGAGGTAGATAATTTGTTTCTGCTAGGGTTTGAACTTGGTCCTCTGGCATACAAATGGTGCACTCCACCTCCAGGGCAATGGAACGGGCAAATATTGCCACCCCAATAATTTTGCAAACAATTAAATAAAAAATAACATGAAAAAATGAAGACTAAAAATTTTTTATAACAGTGATCTGTATTGATTGGAGCAGCGAAGAGTGAACTCTGTTGTTTACATGAGCAAAACAGGGGTATAAATACCTGTTTCTGGCATATGTTGACAATGGTATTGTTGACAATAAATAGGGCATTAATAAGAAATGTTTGGCATTAAAGAAATATCAATGTTCCCGGTTTATGACCACACAAAAATTGTATTAGGTCAACTGCAACCCTGTAACAAATATATAATACCGTGGTACTCTAAGAGTGACGTTATAATGCACATGCGAAGAGCTAGAGGAATGTTACTAAAATTTTTTAGCTCACATATTAGAGTTACCGGTACCCCTATTTTTTGAAGACTAAAATCTACATGGCCTACTCGTCTATATAGATCTTGTAGACAGGATCCATGTTATTTCTCATTGCAAAAAAATAAAATTGTGATTTGCCAATGAATTAATAGATTACATAGCCCAGATTTATATACCTATATATGACCTTTGAGAGCAAAGGGTTACAATCCGCTCCTCTCCTGTCCAATTTTGGTGTTGGAGATGTGAACACCTTGGCTAGCGAAGATGTACATATATATGTAATACAAGTTTGTCCATTTTTCTCCCCAAAATAGCAATGTTTGTTTTCCTCTAGTTGTATACATATAATATTTGTGTGTGATGGTTTTTAAGGTAAAACGCTAAATGTTGTAGAATGCTGAACAATGACTCATTGGAGTATGGGTACAAACTTATCAATTTCAGAGATTTTTTTGTTTTTCAGGTCAATAATAATGGACACTTATCATTTGATTATGAGGTCCCAGTGTATTTACCCACACTGCGTCTGGGATCTAGGTACAAGTTAATTGCAGCGTTCCTGTCTGACATAGATACATCAGCTGCAGGAAGTGTTTATTACAGGTTCGTATTAAGTTTAGGTGTAGCGTTAAATTAACATACAGTAGAATTCAGTTGTAGCTAAATTATAGTCTCTGGATTCTAGCAGGCTAATTCAATCTCCTTAGAATGATGTACAACCTGAATTGACTCAATTTCATCTTGAATAAAGCAGCTTGAACATCTTTAATTATAACAATTTTAAAGTTTTTCATATTTGTCATTTAGAATGTGTTTAAAATGCTTATTGTTTTATTGTGTGAAAAATTTCACATTGGTAAATACAACTTCAGTATAGAATATTAATTGAAATCCAATTAATTTATTATTCTGTCTTAATCATCTTCAGAAAAACACAGGATGAAAACTTACTGGAAAGAGCTTCCTCTGATGTCAAAGGTCATTTCCAAGGTTTCCAGGATTTCAAGGCCACAAGCCTCTTCATTGCTACTTGGGAAGATGTGGGATATTTTCCTGCTAATAACACTAAGGTACCGGTAATTATATAACTGTTGTCTCTCATTAAGTCAGCTTTGAGACAATTTGTGTGGATTATTGGCTATTTCATCTCAAGTTAGACCTTGGAGTTAATCCAGTTCTTGGAGTTAATGAGTTCTAATCTCATTTGATTGGAAATATGTGAATTTGTTTTTTAATTTATCATGGATTCTGGGCAGTGTTTGGTATTCAGAATTATTTGCAATGGAACTTAGGCTAAACTTAAAAATTGATTTGTTTGATGTACTTCCGAGCGACCCATGAAAATTGTCCCTACCCAATAATTTTTTTCAGCATTTTAAAAAAATTGATTGTCCATGTCATATTAAAAACACATTTAAATTATCAATAATCAATAAATATTGAATTTGTATAGCTTTCTTAGTATAGAAAACAAAATAGTTTGATTATCAGATTATCAATGTGCAAGAAACAAAAAGAAAATAAGAGCTACCTACCCACCATGAAACATTTGGGTCAGAGTACATCAAACATATAAACTATTAATGCTGGCCCTAACCTTAAGTTATGTACTAGCGTCTAGGACTGATAAAGTCATCATAGTTCTTCTGGATGTGCTGACTCGAGTTGTGTGCTTTATAAAATGCTGAATTTTAAAGATTGAGGCCAGGCACATTAAACTATGGGCATCAGTGGAAGTATAGCTTTAGTTGGGTGGATTATTTTAAAGACTTAATTTTGAATCAGTTGTAAACCCTAGCTGTTACATATCTCCATCTGCCCATTATTTTTCTAAATTTCCTTTGCTATACAAGCAGTTACATTATGTGGACTTTACGTGGACAAATACTTCAAATTTAACTTTCATTTGATTGTCCTGATTGTAGCAAAATTATTCCCCTTTGACTTTTTTCATTGATGTTTAAGGGTCCTCCACACACCTGGGAAAAGTTCTGCATACAAGCCCATTCTTCTAAATTATTTAAGATATTTGATTTTTAGCATGTGTTTTCAACTTGAAAATGACCAAACAAATTTTCAATTTTGGGGGAAAAATCAATTTTTTAAATTTTACCGCTCTGCATGAAAATAAAAGTCCTTGCAGTATTCGAACTCGGGACCTGCAGGTTGGTAGACCAAAGCTACACCCATTGCGCCACAGAGATAGACATTAAAATTTTGGCGATATAAACTGTTTCACAATTTGTTAAAATCGCCATGTTACGACATACTCTCATAAAAAGTAGAAGTCACAGGGTGTCGAGGATCCTTAAAAGAGCTGGATGGTCGTTGCCATTTTTAGGCTATATTTACCTCCTTTCGACAAAGAGCTCTGTATAAAGATATAGGAAAATGTTCAAATATTAGCATTTTTGCTTAACTAAATCAAAGTTTGTTGCCTTAATACTCCAGGAAGAACAATATTTTGAACATATTTCCTGCACATCATTCAAGTCATATCAACACTTTTTTTTAATTTTAATATTTTTTTATTACTTTAAAAAAAATGAATGACAAAGGTTTTGTTGATAGATGTTTGATATAGGGAATATTTGTTTCCAAAACTATTTCCTCATTGATCAAGTTGATTGAAGAGGTAATGGGTGAAAAATGTTAAACTAATGTATCTGATATTGATGCCTATACATTGGTCTGACAATGATTGGTTTTTGTTAGATTAGTCTCTCTCTCTCTCTCTCTCTCTCTCTCTCTCTCTCTCTCTCTCCTCTCTCTCTCTCTCTCTCTCTCTCTCTCTCAGGATATTATTTTAAATACATACTCGAAGTATTTAAAGGGAAAAGATTTTCTCTAATCTTGTTTAAACAATCTTTCCGTTATGATGGGTTCTACAGTCTCGGCATTCACTGGATTAACATTAATCCCACTCAGTGTTAGCATTCTTTGGGTTGAACTGTTACTGTTAGCGTTGGATGTGCTGTGCACATGTGGAGTTGTATCTTTTGATATGGGGGAGTAGGGATCTGTGCCACTGTTTACAAACTGAAGACCAAATTTATAAATACTAATTGCCCAAATTCTTTTACTTACCAGTGATGCTGTTGAAATGTTTTGGTATACTGGTACTAGTAAATGGTTTTGTATAGATTTTTAGGAATCATTTCAGGAGACTGGAAAGACTAAAGACTAAGTTGTTGAACTCACCCCTGCTGTATATGTTGTCTATATCCTGATACAGTGGTCAGCAGGGATGTACAGGGTCAGGCTTAGTATTGTGACTCTCGTTTTTACACCCACCCACCCCTCCCCCCAATGCAAAATTATCATTGGAAGTGAGGCTTATAGGTAATCTGCTAACATTTTTGCTTTTCATGAAATGGATGTAAAAATAAACTGCCTCTTTGGTGTTTTCCGTGAACAATACAGATTGTTGATCACTCGACACTTGAGGTTAGAGAATTTTAAGTGTTTTACACTGAGTATCTGGAGTATTTAATGATAAGGTATGGAAACTGATCTCACAGCCAGCATTTGACAGATTTCATACCATACAAAATGAATCCTAACATTCCTAAAGGGTTACAGAAACAATAGACAGAGAGTTTCTTGATATTAAGTCGGGTCATGTTTTATTTGTATTTGTGTGACTGTCCATAATTTTATATAGTTTTAGAATTTTTTTGTTTTTTTGAAATTGTTAAAGCTTAAGTAGGTTTTTTCTAAATGATTATTTTGAAGTTATACTATCAAAAGATGGATGAAATCTTTTTTCACTGATTCCCACACTATTAGAGTAGGAGACATCTGGAGGTGAGTTTTGCTGTCAGTGATATCAGCCGATTCCTGGCAGTTATTGATTCAGGGCGATTCCTGGCAGTTGCTGATTCAGGGCGTGTGGCCATTGTTAGGATACTGCAGTTAGTGAAAACAATAAACACCTCCCGTCCATTATCACACGGCTCTACGAGCTATCAGCCAATCAACAGGCTTGTTAACACTGATTGTCAGAGGGAGATAACTTCTGACAGCTTTGTGAGCAGACTCTGTAGAAAACTCATCAATGTCTATAAAACTGGTTAGAAAGCTCATTAATGTCCATAAAACTGGTCTTCTATATTCTCCCAAAGCATGGGAAATTTTCAAATTACAATACTGCACATCTGGAAGGAAAATTAAGCAGAGAATTCCAACAAGCTGTATCAAATTAAAGAACATTCTTTTTTTAATTTTTAACAGAATAAGAAATTCATTTTTTTTCTTTTAATAGCTAAACACATTCCAAATAGTTCTAGTATCAGATGGATCAGATACCTTTGCCATATTTAATTATCTGGATGGAGGCATAAACTGGATCACAAGTGAGGGCAAATTAGGAGATGCAAATAAGGACCCCCCAGGCCAAGTCGGATTTGATGCTGGTGATGAGAAAAGAGCCTTTAGGATTGGGAAATACAGTGGAAAAAGTAACGCTGCTGAAGTAGCTACGTAAGTGTCAGATCTGCTGAACTAGCTAAGTGTCAGAACTGCTAAACTAGCTACTTAAGTGTCAGAACTGCTGAACTAGCTACTTAAGTGTCAGAACTGCTG
>WFKH01006014.1:63626538-63647204 GCA_016163765.1 Magallana hongkongensis | reverse complement strand
GGCCCCTTGGAATTTAAAATTTTGTGGTTGACAAAGGAATAGATGAGCGTATTTGTAGGTTTTTATCTGATGATTTTCTGTGAGTTATGCTCTTTATCAAGTTTTTTTGTGTATTTAATGCGTACCCTGCCATTCATTTTGTGTAGCATTGTTAAGTAATGGGGGAGCGTGAGGTAAGTGAGCTTGCTCACTTTTTCTGTCATTATCTCTGTAAGTGTTGAAAAGGCTGAAACGAAGCTGTCTTGTTCTTTGTATTAACTTCAGTGTTAATGACAGTGTTATCAAATGAGGTTGAGCGGGTCTCTGTTTTGTGAAAGATATAACATTCAAAAAATTTCTTTAGTTGACTGTAATAATTTATTTGCTTTACTGTGTAGTGCTTCCAATGTGAAGGTCCCGGGTCAATGGATGTTTAACATTGGGCGGTTAAACGGAGGGGACATCCAGAAGCCGACATTCAACACAGAGGACGACACTGGAGGTAACCGACTCTATTATTTATATTTGTACATGCCATAGTTACATGCTTGAAATTTCTTTGGTCTTACTATTTTTTCCCCCATTTCTGCCCATTGTTGGTCCTTTGGTTTTGAATTATCAGTATTTGTACCTACTAAGGAATCATAAGAATTCATTGATATTTCGGTATCCCTCACAAATTAACTTCCCCAATAGGGCCTATATTATTAATTTTCCGTTCAAGCAAATTAAACTACAAAATCACATCCCTACTAATTTTTGAAAATTCACAAAAATTGCCCCCACTAAAATCAATTCTCAAATTATGAGTATTTTAAATGCTTTTACTTACTGACTTGCTGTAAATTTTAGTTGTGATCTTTGAGCCCACCCTTGGGGGTGAGACTTGCACCGAGGGAGCCAAGCAGTGCCACCTGAACGCCCAGTGTGTGGACTACACAGGCGGATACTGTTGTAAATGTCTGGACAATTACTATGGCAACGGGATCACTTGTCTGGAGATGGGTAAGTAGTCTAAGATGTCAATGCCTACTGGTGTTCCAATACAGACAATGTTACAGACTGTTACATACTGTAATTATTGACTTAGATATAAAAATCTTAAAGCAATGACGAACATATCTCATAGGTATAACTTTAAAACTTTAATGCATGTGTGTCATCAGTATCATGGTTGAAAGAGTTGTAGATGTGAACAGCTGTGATCAGGCACACATCTCCCCAGGACAGTTTCTAATATACCATAGTTTAATTAGATTAAGTATATGGTCAGCTATACTAGTATATAAATAGCTATACATGTACTAGTGTATTGATAGCTATACTAGTATTGTGACAGCTATGCTTGTATATGGACAGCTATACTAGTAAATGGACAACTTTACCAGTAAATGGACAGCTATACTAGTAAATGGACAGCGATACTAAGTGTCATTGTATTTCAGGAGTACCTCAGAGACTCAATGGGAAGGTGTATGGAGAGCTGAATGGTTACCCCATTGATAATCTGGACATGCACGTGTACATCGTGACAAGGGACGGTCGGGCCTACACTGCCATCAGCCGGATCCCCACCCAGCTGGAGGGAAATATGCGGTCCCTGGTCACCATCGGTGGAATCATGGGCTGGATGTTTGCTCAGCCCCAGCACCCAGATGCCAAGAATGGATTAATGCTGTCAGGTAACACAATGACATTTTTTGGAGCAATTTTGAACTTTCATAATCATTATGCTAGAGCTTTTTAATATGTTATACTTGTTAGTTGTTATATAGTGCATAGTGTTATACAATGTTATTTTCCTTGTATGTAAACCATGTTTAAGTAGGACATTATATATTTTCTACATATAAGTTTCATGACTGATTTAAGTAGATACTGAGTATGTGCTGTACCTGATGTTTGCTGTTTTTAGGTGGAGTGCTGAATCACACAGCTGTGATAACCTATCCGTCCGGGGAGCAGGCTCAGATTATACAGCAGTTCTTTGGACACGACACCCAAGGTCACATGAGGCTGGAGACCCAGGTCCAGGGTAGCGTCCCCACGGTGCCCCCCAACTCCACCATCACCCTGGGGGACTACACTGAGGAATACCAGCGGGTTGCACCAGGTAGGGGCACTCTGGGGGGCTCAAATGTGATGCCAAATTATGTAAAAATGATTCAAAGAGGAAATAATTATTTCTTAAGGAAGACATCTCTCCAATGTCCATTGATTTGCAGATTGTTATTTTCTCTTTGCCCCAGAATTAATGGTGAAGGCCATTGCTTAAATTGTCTGGTACATTGTATCACTTCAAAAACCCAAAGCGATACAAAAACTTTAAAAAGCATTAGGTTTTTAAATTTCGATAAATTTTTGAAAGAAAAAACCCCAGAAGACATTGAACCTAAGAAAATTTAGTCACAATTCTTAAAAATAAAATTATAAAAGTCAAAATTATACGAATTTGGGTACAAATAATAATTTTGTAATTCCCCTCTTACAGAACCTTAATGTTCATTCTATAAGCATTTAGGATTTAAGTAAGCTTTTGTTGTGCAATTATCTAATACGTTGTTGGGATAACTGGCCTTTGTTGTGCGATTATCTGATTATGTTTCTGATTAACTGGCCTACATTTGTGTGATTATCTTACTACATTTCCGATTGTATGATTATCTGACTACATTTCTGATTAACTGGCCTTTGTCATATGATTATCTGATTACGTTTTCAGGACATTGGCAGTCAACCTCCACAAGCCGCTACGTGATGAACGGGGTCACGCGTCAGTATCAGCTGGAGCAGACCATCATGTTCACTGAGTGTCCGTACAACACCGACCCCCAGCCCAACGTCCTCCGACTGATAACCAGCAGGAACTACCTCAGCTTTGAGGAATCCCAGAACATCGTCCGCTACATCGTCACTGCCAAGGTCGGAGTTAGTCAGTCAGGTATGATGTCAATAAAACTCTATTTCTGTTTGTAACAGGCTTTTTGATTGGTTAAGTTTAGCATTTACAATTATTTTGCGGATGTCACAATTTCTTGAGCAAAAAAATTTTTAATCAGCATGACATTATGTTTAAATTTTGTACAATTTTATGCCAATTTTTAGGACTATTTGTCTTAAATTTTGTATTTGATGAAAGAGAATGGAATTATAATGAATGAATTTAATAGCTTCAGAGTTTATGTTCATACAAACAGGATTGAAACACAGTTAAGATGGTATGGGACATCTGTCGATATTAATGTGGATAAAAGAACACATTAATCAAAATACTTTCACCGTTTTAGAATTTTCAAATTTCACAATATTTGACCAAATGTGTTTTAAAAAATTTTGGAAAGGTAAAAATTATAAAAGCCCCAGCGGGATTCGAACTCATGACTTACAAATTTGTAGTTAACGCTCTAACCAATTGCGCTAAGCTGTTGGGTAACAACTTTGGGAAAGAAAAGAATTATAAAACTATGCTTGATTTTATTGTTTATTTTGGAAATACGTCACAATATGGAGGTGTCCCATACCACCTTAAGGCTCTTTTTATTATCTGTAACACAGTTTTTAATGCGTAAACTACCCAATCCAGTGTATAGTTGTATAAAATTTTGTAGCTATAAAATTCATAACATTCCATACAGCAAGCAAGAATTAAAATTCTGCCTCAAAATTTCTGTTTATTTTACGAATGAAAGATATATTTTGGTCAAAAGTTGCATATTGTTTTTGAAAAATCATGTTACAAAATACATACTAATGAGAAGAACCAGAGTTTACATGTTTTCTCTTCATGGGCAGTAGAAAAGTGGGAAAACTCTTGAACAAGGTACTGGTTGTTTATAATGTTAAATTTTGACTTGCTTTTGCTCAGGTCTGGATCCTTGCATAGATGGTGCTGCTAGTTGTCACCGGTACGCCGAGTGTATTCCTAACGGGAACGACTTCCAGTGCCAGTGTCGCACTGGTTTCATTGGGGACGGCACAGATTGTCAAGGTAACTAGGACCACTAGTTTACAGATTCTAAAAGTAACTAGAACCACTGATATTTTCAAGACTCATGTTAAATAGGTTCTCCAGGTAACAGATTGTTAAGGTAACTAGGACCACTAGTCTACAGATTGTCAATGTAAAATATGACCACTAGTTTTGTCAAGAATCATTTTAAGAAGGTTTTCCATTTAACAGATTGTCAGGATAAAATAACTCCCTTAGCTCACTGATTATTTATCTCATCTGAATTGAATCAATAATCCATGATAACATTCTGATTCCGTGTCCAGCACAGGTAGGAGATGTAGATCTCATTGTGTTCTCTGCTGTGTGGCTTCACTTGCCTATGATTCTTTCTCTGCTGTGTGGCTTCACTTGCCTATGATTCTACAGGAAACTAGACAAGTTTAGATATATTAATGATGTTGATGATTTCCAGATGTGAACGAGTGTACGGACAGCCCCTGTGATGTGAATGCAGAGTGCTACAACTTGCCGGGCTCCTTCGAGTGTACCTGTCGATTTGGTTTCACTGGAAATGGTCTTCAGTGTCAGCGTAAGTAAAGAACAAAGATACATGTATCAGTCTATAACTCTGTCATTAGTAGGGGTAAGTATTTGAATAAGTTTATATTATACAAGTTTTGTCTGGACTTGTAGGTGAGGTGAGATTGTGTGGAGACGATGTTTGTCATCCAAATGCTCGCTGCGTCTTTAACAGCGATATCGGGCGGCCAATGTGTGAATGTAACTCCGGGTACTATGGGGATGGAAAAAACTGCTCAACTCTAGGTTTGTTATGAATTTTTTATGTCTAACCAGAACTCAAGAGAAGTTTGAGCCCTTGTTAAAGAATGTGTTTAAATTTTATCTGTCAGATATGGAATGTTTGATTGATTTTCAGCCTTTGAGTGTAACGAGGCCCCTGAGGTTTGTCATCAGGATGCCCAGTGTATCTATGACTATCAGGAGAAGCGCTATAAGTGTGAGTGTGGGGAGGGGTTCAGCGGGGACGGTCTGGTGTGTCAGGCTTACAAGGACCAGTGCGACCGTTGCCATGCCAATGCCACCTGTGTCTTCAACATCAACACCTTCACTCACACCTGTCAGTGTAACCCAGGGTTCACAGGGGACGGCAGATACTGCTCTCTCATTGGTCAGTATTTCAAATTCAAATTATGCTGTTCAAACAAGAAGATTCTTCTGTATTGAGAATTAATTATTTAATAATTTTTTATTTGATAAAAACACAAGTCAAAGTTACTATTTTTATGCAGAATCTTACATGTATTAGAGCCTTATCATGTTTTAACAATCTGTTCTTGTTGTTTGTCAACCACAACAGAATCTCTTCACAACTTTGAAATATTTTGATCTATGAAGCTTTACACTCTTGTTTCTTCTTTTCATCAGAGGTCCCAAGTGTCTGTCGTCTGTGTAGTGAGAACGCAGAGTGCTTGCTCGACGTCTCCAGCCAAGAATTTACATGTCAGTGTCGCTCGAATTACCATGGTGATGGATTTAATTGCACTCAGGTGGATTGCCGTACCGAGCAAATATGTGATCCTAATGCAGACTGCATGTACGACCCATTCGAATTACGACATCTCTGTCTGTGTAGAAATGGTTTCACAGGTAAGTTCTGTAACCCTGGCAACAGAAAACACCTAAAATAAAAACTAACATTGCATATCTCCTTTTGTTTTTCAAGATTTTTGTTAAAGTAAATGTATATTATCAAGATTGAAGAACTCCATGTACTTGATGTGTCATTATACGTGATGCTTTGGTGGCATAAATAAAACCTTTGTCTGTGTTGTATAGTTAGTTAAGCCTTTGTCCGTTGTCTATAGGGGATGGACTTACCTGTGAGCCTGAGGGTTGTGAGGTCCTCAATGACTGTGATGTCAACGCCCAGTGTCTACCTGACCCCAGGTATACCAACAGGTACGCCTGTCGCTGTAACCAAGGATATCGAGGGGACGGAAAACGGTGTGAACAAGAAGGTTGGTGTTACCAGAGGGAAACACAGCTATCAAAGATTGTTATATCTTGCCTTTAAGTGCTTATGATACTGTTATTTGAGTATTGAAATTTGTTTTTGAATTTCTGCATAAGGAGCATCGTTGAATTTTCTATTCAGAGATATCCTGTAACCAGATAAACAACTGTTCGCCATTTGCGGAGTGTCTGTACAGCCTCTCTGTGGACTCTTACAGATGTCGCTGTCGACCTGGTTACGATGGTGATGGAACATCCTGTATCCCAAGTGGTAGGCAATTTAAAGTTTACTGAGTATTTTATAGCACTTACAAATATTTTGCCTCAGTAAATCATAATAGAAGATAATCTTTAATTCAAATTTAGAAATAGTATTATGACATTGCATAGGGATGTCTCCTAGGTTTATTATATCAAGTGATAGAACAGGTTTTTAAGTTATGTACATTTTATTATTTATATTTATTAGGTGACAATTGCCAGAGAAACCCTTCTGTCTGTGATGTAAATGCAAACTGTGTCTCCAATGGAGATATCTATGTCTGTCAGTGCAACTCTGGTTTCCGTGGTGATGGCAAGATCTGCTACAGTGAGTACGACTTTATATAAGATAAAGTATTTAATGATTAACCTCATTTTGCTGATGCCAAAAATACTTCTGAGTTTGATTTACAGTTTGTAAAAGCTTTTTAGGTGTGTTTGGAGAGAATTTGAATGGTTTAGATCTGTGAGATAATTTGTTCTCTTGTACAGGGACGAGTTCTGAGGATTACCTGATCCTGTCTCAGGGTAAAACCATCAGCCGTGTTAATATCAATCAGGAGGACGGACCAGGACAGCTAATCCTGTACCAGCCCGGTGAGTGAACCAGTCAAAACCAATCACAAAGGAGGACCAGGGTCCTTAAGCCTAGTTCATTGTTGTGTGTTTTGTAAATTAACATCTAGATAACGTTTCCTTCAGACGACATGTTCCTCAATTTTATATAACTTTTTTCCATTTTTACTGCGACTTTTTACATAAACAAATTACAAATTTATCTGCAATCATAGAAGAGCACAGAACGAGGTGAAAATCCGGATTATTTTTATTAGAACTCTTTCATTACGAGGAGATACAAAAAGATGCTCGAGGAACGTGTCGTCTGACCTTAATTGGCAATGCTGGTTTTATGCAGTGTTTTGATTGGTTGTTACAGGTCAGCTGATTGTTGCTGTGGACAGTGACTGCGCTGATGGTAGCATTTATTACACTGATGTGGTAGAGGGCAGCATTTACCACGTGGCTGCCAATGGCTCAAACCTCAACAGAATAGTATCAGGTAAGTGGTTCATAAAAGATCCATTATTCTTGAATGATACTCAAATCAAATCTTAATGTTAGAGGCCTAATAGTTTAAAGTGTATGCTTTGCCATGTGTATGACACTACAGTGCTGTGGATCTCTGTTTGATTTTAGGGTTAAGTCCCCTTAGTCCCCTTAAGTGTGGGGAAAATACAGCTGTAGTATTGTGTTTAGGATTGAGGGCTCCTGTCTGAATATAGAGTTGAAGTCCCTTAATTGTATGACAATAACTAGAGTGGTGTGGTTCCCTGTCTGATTTTAGGGTTGAAGTCTCCCGAGGGTCTGTCCATTGACTGGGTCTCCCGTAACATGTACTGGACGGACTCCGAGTTGGACTGTATAGAGGTCTCCAGGCTCAACGGAACTTCCAGGAAGAGGCTGTTTGAGAGGGAACTAGTCAACCCAAGGGCGATAGTGGTCAACCCACAGAGAGGGTAAGTTCTAATTACCACTGAAATATATGTTAATTATTTTACAGATAGAATATTGTTGGCAAAAGAGTCTATCTCAGTGGCTCTTTGCTTTGTTTTAGCTTCAAAACATTTTAAATTCATCATTCTGTATGTGTTTTATTTGTCACTTAGATTTATTTTGATTCATTTTGGTCAGTCACACGACAGCAGTAACACACACAACCTTGTTAGTTCAGGGATATACAAGTACAATGAAGAGTATATAAATCAGCGATATACAATTTTAAAATAGTGATATTTACTATTGTGGTTCCTCATGTGACAGCAGTATAAGTTGAAACTAAAAGTTAAAAGAAACATGCACACCACAGTTGTTTAGGGATATACAAGTATTGTGTAGACTGTAACATTCTGATTCTGCAGGAGGATGTACTGGACCGACTGGAATAGAGGGGCTCCCAAAATCGAGGTGGCAAACATGGACGGCACCAACAGAAAGGTGTTTGTAGAGTCAGACTTACGACTCCCAAACGGCCTGACCATCGACCTGTACTCCAGCCAGGTGTGCTGGGGCGACGCAGGTGAGTGAAGTCAGATTACTTATGATCAACGAACGAGTCACAGTGGGTAGCCCCCAGATTCTTCTACCAATAAGACTGACATATGCAGTGAGTTTCAAACAAGGAATCTGTGTGACTCGAGCTTATGTATACAGCTTTGGTTGACCAGGTCTGGACTACATAAGAATAAATATGAATTTCTATATACAGTCAGAATGGTACACATGCACTTGTAAGGTTTATTTGATAGAAGCAGGAAATTTCTGCATGAAGGGGTCAAAATCTATTTGAGACACTAAGTTGGGTTGTTTTATCTTGAACTGGATTCAGTTCTAATGAAGAAAAGTCACTTTGTTTTGCTTTGGATTTACTATAGATGTATTAAATCTCTTGATTTTACAACAGGCACCAGTCAAGTGGAGTGTATACGAGAGGATGGAGTGGGGCGTGTCCTTCTGACCGACTCTGCACCTTATCCCTTTGGTCTCAGTTACCATGGGAACAACATTTTCTGGACGGATTGGTCAGAGTAAGTTAAATTTCATGCTGGCAACCAACAAGATGTGGGATCATGCTCCTTTTCTGAAAAATTGCTACATTCATCATCAAAACATTCAGATTTATTTGTTACCCTCAAGTATCACTATGATTAGAGATGTAAAATTATTTGTAGGAAAGCAGTGATGGAGGTTAGCAGAGGGGGAAGTCCGCGGGCATCTCTGGAGATCCCAGTGGGAGGAAATGGGCGACTGTATGGCCTGACTAGTGTGACAGAATGTCCAAGAAGTAAGTGTTTTCATCCAATAAAGGCATTTCCAGAAATACATGTACCATGATTGTTTTAATTTGACGACTGGATAGAATTAGAAGAAATACATCCCTTGATATGTTGACATGCTGTTGCTAGAGATTTTCTTATCTGTTTCAGTAAACAATGCTTGCTCAGTGAACAACGGTGGATGCCGATTCCTGTGTCTACCCACGCCTAACGGAGGCAGAACTTGCTCATGTCCTGATGATGTTTCAGAGGAAACGTGTAATGAGATATCAGTCATTAGAAAGAGAAAGTAGAGGTAATGTAATGAGATATCAGTCATTAGAAAGAGAAAGTAGAGGTAATGTAATGAGTTATCAGTCATTAGAAAGAGAAAGTAAAGGCAATGGGCGTGCTTGATTTAGCTTAACTGTGTGTACACCAGTGTACACCGGTGTAAACATTTTGTATTGTATATCAAGTGCACTTAAATGGTGTAGTGTACATGGTGTTGTGAAGAATAGAATAAATATGGCGGAAAAGGATACAGTTTTAACAGAGAATCTGATGTTAAGTGACAATCCGAGGCTTTTTTTCCGATATAAATGCAATAAAAAAAACGCATTTCAAATTTAATGGCTTTCATAAAAAAGACAACTTATATGCAACTTCTAATCCATTATATTACTTAAAATCAATTGTCAAGTTTCCAATCATAACATTCGTCCACCATATTGGTTTCAGTGCTACACCCAACAACACATGCCCCTGACTTGGTGTAGAAAAGTGTACACCCGGTGTTCACCTTAACGCTACACCACTGCACTTGATTTACAAAAGTGTACACGATGTACACCATTTTGGAAAATCAAGTGCGCCCAACATAATGAGATATCAGTCATTAAGAACAGAAAGTAGAAGAAATGTAATCAAAAATCAATTCTCATAAAATGTAAACAGACAATTGTCCTTGAAATGAAATCAAATATTCCTCATTGCAAGCTCTAACTAGAGAGTCGACTTTGTAAAGTGCAACTAGATATCAGTTTTCAAATATTGAAGAAGAAAATACAGAGATGTTTATAGTGCTATAGTCACAAAGAATCTATAGAGAAACATGATCATAAAAATATCAGTTCAATAACCAGAGACACAGTAAACAAACACTGATTGGGTATGAATTGAACATATTTTATTGTATATATATAAGATACATATTCAAATGGTTAGGACACAAGTTCTGACAACTTACTAGGTCTTTACCATATACACTGAATGGGTCTCACCTTTGGTATTTTCATGTAATAATCAATAACTGATGATTGTATCCAACTTTTCTGTGCAGTTTTTATTAAGCATCACAATTTTTTTTACGGTATTATCAATCACTTGATACGTTTCCATTCTGTCTTTTGTGTAGAAAAGGAGGAAATGGTCACAAAATACTCACGCCAAAAGCAGCAATGGAATACGTGTGATAGGACATGAACTTGCTGAGTGCCAAAGAAACTCGTATCTGTACATTAGTTGACTGAATGTTGTAGATGGACTCGAACTAAGAGTTATTTGTGAAACTCTGCATGTCTGTTGTGTAAACGAGATAGTAAGAGACGGCCACAAGTCAGATGTAGCTAGCCAGCCATCTTCATATAGCTAGGAAAAAAACCCCAGAGGGAACTCTGATTAGTATGTCTATACTGTATTTCCTGGTAGTTCTTATTTTATTTTATTTTTTAATTTTTTTTTTGGTAAACCTTTTTTATACTCTTACTTTGTTTATGCATTTTATTGTTTAAAATTGTTTTCTTTTTTTCATATGATCATATATGAATTCTAAAGACCTGTTATATCAAACTTAGAATTGACTTTGAAACATTTATTTTAGCCAGCCAAGTTTATCTAACAAAGAGCAATTTGTTGCCTTGATGTTGATATTGGTTGTATGTACTTGTAACATATTGCCTCATATGTATAGAAGGTACAATATTGTCAAGATAGATGGTAAATAGCTAAAAAGCTGGGAATCATCATCTATTGTTTAATAATCCCAGACAGCAGTATCATGTACACCATTTTGTTTTGTTTTATTGTGGTTTATGATTTGGTGTATAAGCTGTACTGATCCTTCTTTTAATCCTAGGATCAATGACCAGCCTTCTGTCACATGACCTGTCTATCCTTCAGTGACCAATCATTTTAGTTTTAACATGATTTTTTAATTATCTGACCAATCATATTATTTAAAACAAATTGACCAATTATTTTTTGTTTTAACAGAATCTTTTATTCCACTAATGACTCATTAAATTTTTCGCTTGATAACCAATCAGTTTATTTGACATGTCCTTGGCTTCCATTGGTTACTTATTTGACATGTCCTTGGCTTCCATTGGTTACTTATTTGACATGTCCTTGGCTTCCATTGGTTACTTCTAGTTCTGTAGTTCACTTTGTGTCAGTTTATCAATTTTTTGTATGTTCCACTTTTGACTACTGCCATAAAATTTAATAAAGACCTAATATTTCTTAAACATTCTTTTCATTTTATTTTATAACATTGGAAACTTTAGCCGATTTCCTGACTTATTACTATGGCACTATGAGAACACTGCTGGCATTCCTAGATACTAGCATTTAGATTTCTCTTATACTTTGTCACAATACATGCATACGGAAAATCACCAACAGTTCTGTCTTTCACTTTTTGTGTTGGTTTTGGAAATTCGGTTTAAAAAAAATTATTATCTTTGAGTTATCTTTCTTTAACTGTCTCCTCCATGGTGCAAAGCTGTATATCTTTCACTATCTCTCTATCTCTGTCCTCTCTCTATCTCTCCGGTTTAGTTGATTCGATCCAAGTTCCTGACATCTACATAAACTCAGGTCTTGACATACCAAATCCTCTTTCATGATTCAATATCGGGTACTGGTCAACCCCGGGGGATTTATACAGCGTCGTAAGCACTCGTTTTGTAACATGTGAAATTGGTTTAATGACCAACTTTGTTTAGATGGAGAAAGTTAGATGAATATAAGGCGAATAAATAAAACTGTTAAGATTTTTTGTGGTGTTTCCTGACTTTGACAGAAGCGATTGACATAATGTTGTAATGTTATATAAGACAAATTGATAACGACACCATTTGTACACTCCTCTAGCAAGTTCAGTTCAAGTATCGTGCTGGCGCACTTCGGGGAAAAGAGAAATAAAAGGGTTTAAATAATTAAAGAAAAATAAATTGCACTCTGAAATTGTTTTGCATAAAAATAACTTTTACATTGTCATAAACTAAGTGAGCAGCGGGCGTTGTAGAGTTGATCGATACAATGTATGATGTGACGACCCCACGCTGTCTGTTTGACCGCCGGTTAATGTAGAAAAAAAGTCAACGCTGCAAGACATAAGATTTTGTATTATGCTATGATAAAATTAGACACAGCATCTAGATAAGTCCAACGTTTACAGATTTAACCGTTTTAAGTACATGAAAGACAATATCATGCCCGTATCAAATATTGATGAGGTGGCAACCGCAGTATTCAAATTTTGTTCACAAGCCCCCCAAAAAGTTATAGTACATGTAAACTGCCAAAACGATATTGTTCATACGTTTTTCAAATTTGTGGCAAGCTTAAGACCATGTTGTAGACTGGAAGTCTCCTACTTCTGGCTATGCTGTAGGTAAACTAAAATTTCCCCTTTTTGCATCTTTTGTTTTTGCTGAATTGTATATGTTTTCATACATTAACTTATGGACGCATTTGAAACAACCCTCCCAAATGCCTATAAAATATGACATTTTAGGTAAAGTGAATGGCATTTATCGGTGTTCATGACGTCATAATGGTATGGAAATTTGTATTGTTACGTCACAATCACTCTATATTCATAACATCTATCGTCAAGGTTATTTTCAAGATGGATCTCTGGCTGAATCCCTCCCGATCAAATGAACCGACCAGTAAATGCGACTTCTGCTATCAGACCGGTGTTCCTGTCAAAAAACTCAAGTGCGGAATCCATTTTTATTGTGGGGTTTGTGAAAAGTTTGCTCCCAAGTTTTACAAGAGAGCCGACTACACATGTAGCCGTTGCCCTGGACCGCGGCGGTCGCACAGGCAAAGTTTGGACCTGGACTTAAGCCCCACCACGCTCAATGTCCGCCCTGTAAAGAAAAAGCAGGATTTTAAAGAAGTCACGATTGCAGTTGAAGGGGGAAATATTATAAGTTTTGGCGGTAAGCTCTTAGCGGTCAAATTTCAATTCTTTTCAGTGGACCTCATTTATCAAACGCTTTGTGTTACACGTCATCGTAGTTATATGATGAAAGTGCTCGTTTTAATTATTTAAGCAATTATTAATGTTTTAGGGAAGTGTTTGCAAACGCACCTACTGTACTCTTTCTTCATGTACCAAAACGCCACTATTTGCGTTCATAATTCCATAAACGTAATTGTTTCCCATTAAAACTTTATAATAAGTAAATCAAATAATGTTGACACAGACCCTGATCCGGATTCCGGTGACGATCTGGAGGGAAACAACGTCCAGTGGGACCACCTTCTGGAGTCGCTGACGTCATCGCAACAAACGCGGGATAAATCTCCAAAGATGAAAAAGATACCCCAAACGGAGAGCCGGAGTGTTTCAAAAGCAAACAAGGCTGATGATAAAAGATCAGGGGGTGTTGGTGGATCCACGAGGTCCTGTGATGATGTTCACAAAAAACAGAGCGGCTCACAGCGTAAATCCTCGGGACAGAAACAGAGAGTGGATCTAGAGGAGCAGGAACGAGGCTCGTCGCCTGTCAAGGGTAAATATCCTTAAAATCGCGGAATGTATTTTTTATCTTACGGAAAGGCTGAAACCGAGTAATTTGTGGTTTGATGAAGTAAAGATCAATAATAAAGATTCTGGAAGAAAATTTGTTGTTTTCTGATGCAGCAATAAAAAATATAAGTAATATAAAACAACCAACCGAAAATTTATTTTTGCTAATTTTCGGGGCTTTATTTCTTCTAAACACCAAACATGTATTTGATTGATACACTATTCATAAATTTTCAGTTATATTTCTTCTATTTTAAACAGGATTCAGGAAAAGAATATCCCCACGTTATGAAGCGACTCTGGCCAGGAAGACCTCCGGGGAAGAGGATAATGGGTACAGTCCAATCGGTGACGTGGAGGGTCCGGACCTCAGTGACAGCGAGGGGTACCCGAGGGGTTACATCAGCGATGGCGATGGGTACCAAGGGGGTTCAGAGGACGAGTTCTGGTCGTTTTAAATGTCCAAAAAGAATAAGTTAAAATATATCAGTAATTTTTGTGAAAAAAATAAATCAGTTATTTTGGATTTGTTTATGAAATTTGAGAGATGTATTAAATCATTTGAACTTTACAAGTTAATAGTTTAATGAATTTTGTTTTGATTGGGTTCCAAATGTCAGCCTGTTATAAGAATACCGATAGCAGTTTAGAACAATTTCATTATTTGTAATTCTAAACTCTTGAGATTGTTTCCATTGTTGTAAATCTAAACCTATATTCTCTTTGAAATATTACGATGACATTAAACCCGGCCAGCGACAACCCAAAGGGAGATTACTCAGTCTCAGGGTCTCCCGCATAAAACCGTTCGAACTCGATCTCCTCTCTAAATGGCATATACATCTTGCAGTGCCATGCAGTTGATATACATGTTCCGTCGTCCCAAATCCAATTGACTGAATGAATTTTTCAAGAGAGATCGATGTTGTATACATTTCATTGTTTTTTTTCGATCGCTCCACGGCATCGATCGGCCGACCCGCCCCGTCGCCGCTTCAATCTTCACCTGTATCGAGTCCCTGCTCGTTTTCATCTTTCATGTAAAATGCAATGAAACAAAACGATCGATTTTTCTACGACAAAATAGAACTGATGTTAACTTAAGTGGTAATCTATAAATAATTCATTACTACCCATTGTTCTGCTATCGATTGTCTTCAATGCCATTCTGTAAGGTGTTCGGTTGCTTTCTTCCCCGATTAGTAACCTGGTCAGTACTGATGGGGCTACTCGTGCGACAGCAACCCTAGAGAGTTTAAGGAAGACAGTTGTATTTACTCAATATAGTCTCTTAAGAATACGCAAAACACTTGTCACTTTTGGTACTGTCACCATGGATACATGCGCATCGCAATAGCAGTGGAAGAGCTTCCAGTCAGGTGCTGCTGATACCTGGCCATACGCATGCGCATTACAGGGACATTCATTAGTAATAATTAAGCTGCTGTACTCATTATGATGTTCTGATATAGAAAGAGCAATGCCTTTTAGAGAATGTGAAAATGTCTGTTAAAACGGAAATGATTTTAATGGGCAATGTTGCCAAGAAGAAAGAACTGTGCCGTCGATCTCTTCAACCTTAGAATAATCGGCTAACTTATACTATTGGATTTACATTAGCTCTGGATGCCCACGTGAAATAAATATGCCCGGAGCGAGGAGGGGGCTTGTCGCCCCCCAAAACACATTTTTGGAGAACATCATCAGAAGGTCCAATGGCCAACGTAAGTGTTTGAATTTAAATGTTTGAGTGTAATGGCGGAAGATTGGGTGTTTTTTGGTGACAACTTTCATGCAGTTACGTTATCTGTAATGAAAAATTAAATCACGAGGAAATATGAGACCCAAGGTAACGTCATTACTGTTAATCTGTAAGACTGGTGAATGTCGTGAAATATCACGTTTAGTTTACGAAACTAATGTCTTTCAAATGGGAGGTGTATGATATGACACGGTGTTTGTTTACATGTGTTATGACAAAACATATAGTCAAACCCCACCCTTGTTATGACAAAACATATAGTCAAACCCCACCCTCCACCCCCACCCTCCAAAAAAACGTAGAGAATAGCGAAATATGAAAGCTATTGTTATGTTTGCTGTTTATTAATAAATTAGAAATTAGATCACGGAAAAATAGCGATGACAAGCGGTGAATTATCAAATTACGATCACTCCTGGGAAATCTTGGCTCATCTTCCATTAAAACGGGCATTAAATTTGTTTTGACGAGGCATAAAGTTGCCTGATCTATGCGGGGATATGGAACCGTCGCACAATGAGGAGTAGCCACGTTACCCCCAAAGACAATAAAAGACCAGCCACGAGCCGATTAATACCATCCGGATAATTGAACTTTCTATAATATACGGTTAACTTGAATTCTATTGAGACGGTGACGGAAATGCAACGAGATCGCGGAATAAGGAGACACATGGCTGTCTTATTCATATTGTCATGTTGTAAATTTTGTATTTACACCCACCCAGTAAATTCAAAATTTACAACATGACAATATTATACGATTGAAAAACATTTCCATTATACAAATCCGATTTTTACTTATATTTATTTTAATTATTTTAATATTTCTAATTTTTACATTGAGTTTTTTTTTATTATTATTATTTAAAATGGTACATGTATAGGTATGATTTAGGGGGATTTATAACGCGTATCTCTAAATGATGACTAGGCTGACCTCGAAGCCAGTGTCAATATAACCATTTCTTTTATCATTACGGTCAGAAAATTAAAAGTAAATCAGCCAGAAAACTTGTTAGAATTCATTAAAGGACGAAAAAACACACAGGAAAAACTTGGGGAAAAAATGTATTCGTTCTGAAGAACAAGTTTCCATAACTTAAAAGGAGGACAAAAATAACCAAAATGTTACTTTAAATGACCAAATCGTCTTAACAATATTACAATTAATTAATCTATATATCTATCGTCTTTTCTCTCTATCAAATTTTCTTTCACAAAAAAAGAAACACTTTTTTGCATCATTACATAGGGAAAATTAATAGTAAATCAGCGGGAAAACTTGTAATTAAAATTAATTTAAGCACGGGGAATATTACAAAATTAACCTTGAACTATAGTAATATAAAATCAATTAATTAGTCGGTGAAATCATTAAAAATATTACATCGTAGTTTCCAATCTCATGCGTATTTTCAAGTCGAGAGAAAATTTTACTGAATTGTTAAAAATATGCCTTTCAAAACATACGGTATATATGAACAGTACTATTAGGCGATTGATTTAAAGTTTTGGAAATTCATAATGAGCAAATAATACTCGGCTAAATCCCTAAGATTATTAAAGAGTCACATTCACGCAATATACGGGCTTGTTAATTATCAGTGATATAGGATCATTGGTAAGGACGTGAAAGAGAAATGAATTCATCACAGTGAACTTGAACATACCCCTCCCTTCCCCAGACCCAGGAATTCCCTGTTCTTGCCCCGCGTAGTATTCACCCCGGAATTGAATTCTGTTTGCTTCCGGTTCTAGTATCTACTTGCGAGCAAGAAAACAAAGCCCATCAAGTCTAAGTCTATGTCATTAAATTGTGACGAATATTTTGTTGGAATATATCAAACCTGTTTGCAAACCACAGGACCACAGGACCAGTGCTAGCAATCGTCTCGTAGTCCCCACAAAAATAACTATCAAGTATCGCAACTAGAAATCGTCGTGTAACCACCAAAAGTACCATCAAATATTGTTTCAGTAAATGTCATGCAACCATCAAAAGAACCATCAAATATCGCTTAAGTAATTGTACTGTAGCCACCAAGAGTACCTTCAAGTATCACTGCCAGTAATTTTCCTCAGTGTAGCCCCCCCCCCCCCCCCCCCCCCCCCACACACACACACACACACTAAAAAACTATACCAATAAGATCCATGCTAGTTTTGTACCCACTACCACCAAGTATTGCTACCAGTAAGTGTCCTGTAGTTCCACCCTCTACCCCACCACCACCTTAAAACACTACCATTGAAGACCACAAAGAGTAATTGTCTTGTACCCCACCCCATCCCTAACCCCACCCCTATCATCAAGGGACATTATCTGTAAATGTCATGTAGCCTCAACAAAAACTACCATCAAGAACTCAAAGGGAATACGCCCGCAAAACCTCTGCTAAATTGATCAGTTCTTTTGATGGAGTACCTGGATTTTAATTTAACAGTTCGTACGGTATATTTTGTGTTTGAGGAAATCCCGATGTGAAAGCAATGTACTCTATATAATGAGTTCTGTTACGCAAGTTTGACACAGGTCGGCCAGGAATTAATGTCTATGTTATGTACTTTGAATTATTACAAATGGCCACGTTAAATAATATCAAAGCAAATGTCACGTACAATATTGCTAATGAGATGAAGTTTCTTGGCTGAATGGAAACATTGAATCTGATATATTACAAATGGCCATGCTTTCACATTCTCAATTCATTTTTTTTCTCACAAATTTGGTTTGTGACTGCGGAAAGCAATAGCTAGGTTCAAGCGTCTACTACTGATCCGAAAGTCATGGGTTCAAACCCGCATGGATTTTTCACAATTCTTACCTTTCTAAGAATTTTTAAAATGCATTTTATGGTCAGATATCATGTAAATCGAACATTCTAGAACAGTGATTATATATCGAATATATATATATACTTTCATTCAAAATGATATTAATACTCTTAAGGAAGCGGAGTGGTCGGCCAATCATAATAGCTGCACAACTGTATATCTAAGACTTCTTGACCCGTGTTTCCCTGTAGAGATTCAGTTCTGTGGCTACTGCTCAGGGGACTATCAGATACACCTTTAATAAGAGTCTTTTATATAATATCTATAACCACAAACTGTTACGCAGTAAAAACCCAAAAGTCAAAATTTCGAATTAATATAATTTTGATATAATATTGAAAATCAGACATTTATCAAAATGTTCATCATGTGATGATATTTCTCAATGTCATACAAATGTTATACAAACTTGCCATTATACACTGTTCTTCAACTAATTGAAGAAGTGTATATGCAATATGTGAAAATGAAAATACATGGTTGTTTACATGGGATAATTCAGTCTACATTGTACATGTATTTACTTCAGATCCAATACTATAACCTGAAAACAAATTTGAGTCAAAATTTAGATTCTGAATATCTTGATTTTTATATGATATGTTTGAATATCAATTGTTAATTAATGTTTGAAAAAATAGCAAGTTTGTACAACATTTGTATAAAATTGAGAAATACTGTGTATTTTTTACAGAGATATACACTTTTTTTCTAAAATATGTAAATAATCCATCGAATTCGAAAACTAGCTGGAACTCAGAATTTCAAAATATTGACACAATGGTTGACTTTGCAAAGACCCAAGGTAATCTCCATAGAATATAACACAGTAATTGAATACCAATAGTGTATTTTTGCTTCACTCCTATGATCATTGTATTTTGAAAACCTGGGATAACTGTCCGCTGATTCCCTGTCATTACAACATTTCATAAAGAAGTACGATTCTCCATCTACTATCAGACCTAGTACATGTAGGTACATCGGGTTACACCCAGATAGCCATTGATGCACGGGAGGTGCATTAAATTACAATTATAGTTTTCGCCTGATCAGGCAAAAGTTAATTTGATAAATTTCTTATCAATATTTTTGAAAGTTTTTATTTTCCCTGACAATATAATGTAAAGAGGTTCGATTGTTCAGCTACCTAATCGGGGGTAATTCGAACCCAAATGCTAGAATTCCATTCATTAGTGATATTTTAGATTCTGACCGGTTCGGACGCTGACCAAGGCAATTAGAGACCACCTTCCTGGCTAGATTTCCTATTTATATTTCTAATGGAGATTAGAAATGCGAATCGAACACTCGACTACAAATGATATGAAATATTTGTGTAACATTGTATTTTGACCATGATAATTCTTTTTAAAAGCAATTACAAAGGAATAACAAGATGTATTATTAATTCTTAAGTGCCAGGAACATAAGAAAGTTGTGATGTAAACATTATCTCATGGACATACTAATCATTTGATTTTGACGGACAAAGATTGAGATCTAGTATATACAAATATAAATTTTAAACAATCATTATGTTTACCTTACAAAGACAATTTTCCTGTAGTTCCGGATGGTGGGGACCTAGTAGGTGTACAGGACACTGCATGAATGAAAGTCAGGGATCGGAAGAGTATAGTGGTTAATTTTACACGAAATAACATGACTCGTTTGATAATTGATATTGAGTGCCCTAGTGGTTGTACACGGCATTACACGACTGTAATCTGAGATCGGATGGACCTAATGGTTGTACACGGCATTGCATGACTGTAATCTGAGATCGGATGGACCTAATGGTTGTACACGGCATTACACGACTGTAATCTGAGATCGGATGGACCTAATGGTTGTACACGGCATTGCATGACTGTAATTTGGGATCGGATGGACCTAATGGTTGTACACGGCATTACATGACTGTAATCTGAGATCGGATGGACCTAATGGTTGTACACGGCATTACACGACTGTAATTTGGGATCGGGTGGACTTAATGGTTGTACACGGCATTAAACGACTGTAATTTGGGATCGGATAGACCTAATAACTGTACACATCATTGCATGACTATAATTTGGGATCGGACAGACCTAATGGTTGTACACGGCATTACATGACTGTAATTTAGGATCGAATAGACCTAATACTGTACACAACATTGCATGACTGTAATTTGGGATCGGATAGACCTAGT
>WFKH01006014.1:63598058-63626528 GCA_016163765.1 Magallana hongkongensis | reverse complement strand
TTACATGACTGTAATTTAGGATCGGATAGACCTAATAACTGTACACAATATTGCATGACTGTAATTTGGGATAAAATGGGCGTGGTTGTTGTACAAGATTGTATGTGGGGATCCTATGGACCAAGAAATAAATTTGTTTCTCCTTGTTCATGACAGCGGTCACATCCCTTTTGGGGTAGCACCGTTTAAGGCAATGACATTGAATTTTGACAACTAACTTCACGTGGCGAAGGAGCCGTTGTAACCTACTTGTATTTCTCGTCGACTTACGGCATATTGTCCCGTTAGAAAGGGAAATAACTCTTGCGATAATCTTTCGTTCCTTCGGAACGACACTCATTTATAAATTTCTGACAAATTTTGTCTAACAAAGATGACTCCTTGAAATTGTGTTTAATTTTAAATTTCTATTCAGAAGATTGCAGTAACAGAAGCAATATTCAGTATGTAAACAGAACGAGGTGGTGGCGCCATCAGTTGGTCGCGGGCTGAATCGAACTCGACGATACCAGACTACCACACACGAAGCTAAGGAATTAAAACGTCTTGAAGACAGAGCAATGACCTCTCAAGGATATGTCAGCCACGTGGAAATGTCCTTGTCTCCGATTATACCTAATCATTAACCCTTTCGCTTCGTTTGTTTTAATCAGACATCAATGAATTACATCTTATATAATGTAACAGCATATTAAGATCTGCATGAACGAACGCAAACAAGGGATGATAACTCTTGTCTATAAATCGTCACCAAGAGCGCCACGGTATCCAGTAGAAGGGGGGGGGGGTATTTCTTGGTCATACACTAACAATGGTTGGCTGCCTCTTTCTTGTGTCCTGCTGTAGAATACAGATACAGATCCTCCCCTGCACCATCCCCGCCCCTAAAGGTCTTGAACGACTCCATTAGTCTAAGAGCTTACTTTGTATGACCCTTTGTGCCTCTCCCTGACCTACAGTAATAGATCTCGTGTCAGGTTATCCTTTCAATGGCTAACGGAGTCTTAACAAATTTATGCCATGCCTGTTTTGTACTCTTTGTCATGGCAAAAAGCAGTGAATCGGATTTAAGCGAAAGTCTGCCTAATGAAAACCAGGAATGTTCTGTGGGTAGATTTGTTTTTCCCTCTCTGTTTCAGTAGTACATATACATGTAGTTAACACACGTACATGCTGGTCAACGGGGGATGGTCAGTATCTGGATTTACATACAGTATATGAGGAAAACTTAAGTTTTCTTTCTTCCTATCCTTCTTCCTAGAAGGATACCCCAGTTATAAATCAACATAATATCAAGTTAAACCCCAGATGAGAAGGTCACCAAATTATTCACATCAAAACGCGGCCATCTTGTTTCTTGCATAGGATGGAGTGTTCTTGAGTTTTCACTGGAAACTTCATTGTTGGCAGCCTTTATGTAAACCCTTTTATTACAAAATTGATAAGGTTTAAGGAGGCTGGATGGTCAACAAATTAACCAATAGATCTCCCTAAAATTTTCAGATATGATTTGTTTAGCTATAAATAATTATTTAGTAAAGAAAAAGTCCATATATTTTGCCTTTAAAATTTGGGTATTTTCGTATACTTTTATATAGAGCTCTTCTTCTATATGAGATCAATACAGTCTAAAAATGGTCACGGCCATCGAACCCTCTTAAATGCGTAACAATGTGTTTTGTCCATGATTCTCTATTATATTTTAAGAACGGCTTTTATCTTTATCTTTTGTTAGCGCTCATTGTGAAAATCCTCCTTAAAACAAAATTGAAAGGGTTTGAATGCGTACCAATGTTTCATGTCTATGATTCTCTTATTATATGTTTAGAAAAGCTCTTATCTGCAACTTTTGTCAAGCAGCTTGCATTTCAATAACGATGAAAGCATTCGTAAAGTTTGCCTATATTTAATTCATGTCCTTGTTTCGAAATACAATAATTGTCTTACTGTATTACCGAGTTTCGTTTAGGAAAAGAAAGTCAAGTTACATCAACAAACTTAACATGGTAAATTATGCACTTCTGGATAAAATAGTGACATTAAAATTTCACCAATCTGCATAGAATTTCCTATGTTTATTGTGCTATGTTATGACTACGGAACATTTCTCAATAGTGATGACGTCACATCATTAATATCATCAAATCGATATGATTGAACGGAACGGCATAGAGAGGTGAACCTGCTAGGCTCTGATAGAAACTGTTACGTATCTATTACATCCACCCCTGATTACAACTGCCAGCCTTCATGAAAGACTTCGCGCGTAATATTTTTGTAAATAGTTCAATGATTGGTTATTTGCGGACAAAAATTAATTAGAGAATTGTAGTGGTTTCAACTGTCGTTCGCAATATCTAAAATGTTACCGGAAGCTGGCTCATACAGTTTAATATTAAGAAAGAGGCATTTAAATAACACTTGTTGATCGTGGCAAAATCATTGCTTTTGGAAATGTATTTTTTTTATTTTCACTATATTGAATTATAAAAATCATAAACATTTTATTCAGCTATACTCTGAACAAATTATGGAGTAGCAACAATTACTCAAAAGTCAATTTCGAAGAATGTGTAACGGCAGGTGTCACATAATTTTTTGTCAGGTAAAAACTGGTGACCATTTTTTTAAATTAGAATAGGGAAGCTGTGTGGTCAATAAATTGCCCACCAGATCTACCTTGTGTTTTTTAGATATGATTTTTAAACCATATGCTGTTATTTTGTAAAGAAAAATTCCATTTATTCTAACTTTAAAATTTGAAAATTTTTCTATATCTTTGTACACAGAGCTCTTCTCCTCAAGGAGATTAATATAGTCTAAAAATGATCGCGATCATCCGCCCTCTTAAAAATAATATAGGTCATGGTTTTGGGATATGTTATGGACCTGAATTAAAAGAGAAAGAATGTAAGTCATGGTTAAAGCAATATGTTATGTTAAGTACATAAATTATGAGAGGCGCTGAGGAAAAGTGAGAACGATGTTTCCTAACCATAATAGAAAGGAAAAGTTCTTTTGTCATAAACTTGCGTCAGTGAGTGGAAAACTCAATAAATACTGCGACTATTTAAGGTCCAATGACAAGTTCGTGATTGATTAAAAAGTCTCCAACGTGAAATTTTAAATAAATAAATAGATATTTAAAATGCTACAAACTAATAGATTGACAGGAACTTTAAGTGAATGGTCCCAGAAGCGCAGGTGTCTCTCTCCAAAAACAGGAAGTGACGAAATTCCATGATTACAGTCCAGCGACCAAATTTATAAAGCTCATTTTTAATAAGCTATTTTTATACAAATTGTTTTGTATACATTTTGTTCGCTAGGGATCATTCTATGAGACTAAAGAGATTGACGACTTTGTCGGTAGTTCTTTAGTAAAACACAGCCCTGGTTATTAAGAGACAACACCTTCCTTCAATTAGAAGGAACAGAAAACAGAGATATGTAGAAAACAGACAGACAAACATTCAGAACAAGCATCTGACGCTATATTTTTTTCTCATAATAAAAAAATACATGTATACCCCCAAGTACCTGTGTATTATTAGGTAGGGGGTTTATTGTTTTATTATGAGAAAAAAATATGTAACGCCTGGTGCCTGCGTCCGAACAGAAAACATATATTTGTAGAAAAAACAAAAATATAGACATGCATTCACTGTCCCTCTGAAACTAATAATACTTCCAGCCCTCCCACCATTGCCCCATACGTGAACTTTCTGTAGCTGATCTGTATATAAACTGCTGGATATTCTTGACTTATATTTTACGATGATTAGAATAATTAACATTTACTGTCACATTCAGAGAAAAAGATAGAGATACAGATCTGTAACAATCCTATAGTGAAGACTGAAAAATCGAACTTGAAATCTTGCCGAAGTACTGCAATAATTATCTTTTTCTCGTAAAGGGAAAATAACGCAACAATTTGCTGATTCTATTTTTAGTAATGATACTCAACCTTTTAATCAAGTGTTCGATATAATGACTAGAGAACCGTTAGGTGTCGCACCAGGCCCAGCGTGTCAACGCGTTTCCTGGTTCTCGAATATCTGTTGGAAATACGAAAGTACTTGCCACTTCTGTCCAAATTCTTAAACAGGTTGGGACCAATCGCCAAGATGGGATATAATAGCCCGTTTGGGATATAATAGCCCAAATGGGATATAAATTTAAAGTTCAAAATATAAAAAAAAATTTGATTTTGAATTTTTTGATATAAATCCGCATTAGAATAGATGAAATGTAACAACTTTTGATAAACAACTTTTTCTGTAACCGTACTATTACGGAGATTGATCCCTCAGTATATCCAAAAATTCTTGGGGATCAAACTTACAAATTATAGATTTATAGAAAAACTTGTTAACCAAAAGTTGTTGCATTTGATACACATTAATGCGGATTTATGTCAAAAATTTCAAAATCAATTTTTTTTTTTTTTTTTTGCACTTTAAATTTATATCCCATTTGGGCTATTATATCCCAAACGGGCTATTATATCCCATTTGGGCGATTGGTCCCAACCTGTTAAATAATAATTATTTATCACCTATGTTTCTGATTAGAACCACGAATTAAATATGTATATAGCGACTGAATTAATTCTCATTCCATGGAAATGAAAAGATCTACGATTAGTATAATCATTCGTCTTATGGAGATATATGTGTACTGGTTAGAATATGCATGCATGGTATTGGTTAGAAAGTTTTAATTATTTTGAACTTTGGTGCAACAATATCATGAAAAATAGTTGGAGGTTGGTGTGTGTAAAAATTATGATCTAATATTTTAATGCAACCTATCCGCGACTACGATGTCACGTGGTTTGAACAAGTGGTCATGTGATTTTGGGAAAATTTGATTTATTCGACACAATCAGTGTCTGGCCACAGGGCCACATTCTATTAATATAAGACGATGATAGAGAAATTATGACCGTAATCAACAATTATGCTTTTTGATTTTATTGGGAAACCACAAGTTTGGCCCCGGGGAGGTATTTTGGGATTTGCAGATTAAACTGTTAGGCTGATGGTTCCGTTGTCGATCTATGTGATTACAAATGTTGTATACTGTGGCTCTGGTAGGCTTTGTTATCACGTTGGATTTATTGTATGTACACCTTGACTTGTGTTTGTAAGTTTAATTGAACTTTATTATTGAGTCGAGTTCACTATACATATATTTTTTTTTTCCTTTTTAACTACATGTATAATGTTACTCATTTAACTATAGGCGCTCCCAGTAAATCGGTAAATGGAAAGAATATATACCTTCACTATAAGATTGTATATTTTGGGGTACAAGTTTCTTTGGCTAATTTAGATGAGGAATGGGAAGCTATACAGCACTTGGAACAGTTTATATTTTCATGTGATTGCACCAATATGCAGCGTATATCACCAATCATGTAAAAAAAAAAGATTGACATAACTCTGAAATGACATCAAAATGGTTTAATGAAATATTTTGTTGTGTGTCTACAGAAACCTCACAGAACCATATACCATTACAAATAATGAGTGGTCCTATATTCAATAAAATATGTGCAATTAATTTACATGATACAGAACACGGGTTGTATCTATATAGCTTTAAATCAGAGTTGCAGACACATGCTTTTACTACAACTCTTTTTTAATAATGAGAGAGAGAGAGAGAGAGAGAGAGAGAGAGAGAGAAGTGTTGGTCTTATAATGGCTTCATCAAATATTAATTTTTAATTCCCCACATTTGCATGTTTCGCCCCACTGAGGACTAATAAGAGAACATCTCTCGCTTGTCTCCAATCGTGTAAATGAATAAGTGTATTTTTCGGATTTTTATAATGTTCAGTTTCTATTTAGCTGCAGGTCTGTAGCTCCTGGTCTGAAAAAATTCGGATGGCCGACCTGGGAGCTACAGTGCCTCCCATAGTAAAAAAAAAACCTGCAATTTACGGCGCACAAAAAATTGCGCTAGTTTTGGACTGATTAACCTTATTTCTGAACACATTCTATACAGATATTTGTATTCCTTGAAAATTTTACTACAGACATCATCACTTTACTTGCCTCTGATATTCTTTTAATCTCCATCACCAGCCCCGTAAAGTGAAGTGGTGCAGTTTGTTTACATTTAAAAATGGCGACTCTCGAGCTCGACGTTAATTTAACATACTTCAATTTCCGAGGTCGGTAGTGTGTTTAAGAGAAAGTTTGAGGCAAGTAAAGTAACGATATAAGCAGTTAATTGAATGAAGAATTTAATGGTACTAATTTTTTCCACAGAATGTGTTCGGAAATAAGATTAATCAGTCCAAAACTAGCGCAATTTTTGGTGCGCCGTAAATTGCAGTTTTATACTATGGGAGGCACTGTAGCTCCCAGGTCGTCCATCCGAATTTTTTCAGACCGGGAGCTACAGACCTGCAGCTATTTCCATTTCATCGCACGTCTGTATGCACTGTTTTGTGCAATAAGAAACGTTTTAATCCAATTAACAAATTGCAGTAACTGTTAACTTCCTTTAATTTCACAGAGATATATGGAAATCGCAATGTTTTATACAATTTAAACCTTTCGAAAAAGAGGAGCTATGATGTATAACATATTGAATATAACAATACCAGTTCCAATATAACTTTTTGAAAAAAATCATATTATAGATAGATTGAATATCAAAGCTAAAAAATTAAGGGGTTTTCTTTATTAGCTGATAGTTTATTAGGAAATTATTTATAAAATTTTCAGGTGACTCTGATGTTTAATTTAGCGACCGCCCATGCAGTTTTTTTCATTGCCGAACTGCACTGAAGTGAAAATTCCGTGCAATGCAAAAGATTTGCAAGAAAACATTTTGCAATAGCATTTATCATGCCGAATCTTAGATCAATCGGGTGTTATATATAATATAGACACGATTAATACATCGACCCAGGTATTCGCGAACCAAGCTGTTAAGAGGGTTGGTTGTGGCCATTTTTAGACTACATGTATATGTATCTCCTTTAAAAAAGGAGAGCTTTGTATAATAATATAAAAAAAATTTAAATTTTTACGCTCAAATATTAGGCATTTTTTCTTTATTTTTTATTAAATGAAAGTTTATGACTTAATAAATCTTATCTAAATATGTAAGATAGATCTGATGGTTAGTTCGTTGACCATCCATCTTCCTTAATTTATGCAGGGCAAGAAAGCAGAGGTGGGATTTCAATAGAATCGTGCTCATTCACTTGCCATAGCATCCTCGGCTTCTATCAGAGGGATTGTCGATAGTAGCTGATTTGTTCGCCATGATCCTTTCAAAGATAGACTGTATCATCCAATGAAATGATTCTATCGGATGCTTGGGATAATTAGTCTCAATCAATTAATAGTTTTATATTCTTATAAGTTATAAGTGAAAAGAGTGAAAACAGTGATTCGATGCAGCGGTATGCTGCATACTACGTCACTCCAAAACTTTAGTCAACTTGCTCATAGACCATTATAACATATTTGGTTTTTTTAAAACTTAAACTCTGTAATCAAAATTAAAATATACAGATTTCATGATATTGTTAAAGAAAACTCTCTATGTTCTCGATCAGCACTGAGTATGAATCTTGCAACGCGCCTAGTTCTTTTTAGAAGCTTTTAATCATGTAAAAAAATGAATCTATTTGGATTCCCCCCAATTGGCAATTTAGGAATTCATTTAAATTTGTATTTTTTTATAGAGGAATTTATGCTCGTATCTTCAGTTGATAATATGAACATCCTTGATTTTTGATTTAATATTAAAGGGTACATTTCTATTTTGTACGTAAATCGTCAAATCATCATGCTAATTTAGTTACTAGTTTTTAATTAAACTCATTGTCGGTTTAATTTTGATCACAATGCGATGAAAAATGTTCTGATCATTGCCATTGTTCACCTTGGTTCGAATTGAACTTATCTCTAAAACGGCAAAAGAGAAGGCACTCACATCAGCTGCAGCATAGAAGCTGATAATCTTTTGCTGATGGAGCGAAATTTAATGAACTACTGTAGCAAGAAAGATATATGGTTTCAAGGATTTCAGGAATATAAGTATGCGATTTTAGAAGATTCATACGTTCGTTATGATTATTTTCTAAATAATAATTATCATATTATAAGTTTTAATGTTTTGAAATTATGAACATTACATATCTACATTATATCCAAGTCTAAACACACACCACGACCCTGGGATCAATTTACAACTATGTTACCTCTTTGAGCCGGTACTGACCAATCTTATAAGATCCCCCCGGGAGCTCGAGGGGCAGCCTCTTTCTCCCTCCCCCACCATTGAACCCTCATTAGCCAAATCTGTTTATTTCCATTGATTGACCTGGGTCGAATTTTTGAGATTTCAAATACGTACTTATATATACATTGTATATATTGAAACAAGATCGGAATGGTTCTTTTCTTCTGGACGAGATCCCACGAGATCTCATCGATCTTTGATACACTGTCGTCTGCTTTGTTAGTTAGTTTATTTCTTCTAATGTTTTCGGCAAATTTGGAATTACAGTCTTGGATTGTCTTAATTTAATCTTTTCTGAAAACCTGTTTATATACGAAAGATTGTTTAAATATCGTTTGTTAAACATACAGGAACTGACGTCATCATGGTCTCGTCTGATTGAAGTAATGATATCTGTTCCCTGTAATTAAGAGCATTATTATTGATTATCATTTAATTGATTTTTATTGTGTTCCGCAGGTAAACAAATTTTCTTTCGATCGGCACAAACAACTTCCATAAGATTGATTTGGGTAGAACTGAACATGTTCGTGAGATTACAAAATAATGATTGAGAACTCGTCCATTTTACGTATCATTTTCTTATCTTTCTTAGATGATATGTCCATGTTAATGAAGACGTTATATTAGCATTTACTTCTCATTTAGATATAACTCATGAACAAGTTAAATGAATATTTCTGATACAGCTATGATAAGTTATTGGTGGTTGATTAGAAATTTACAATATGAACATATAGTATTGGTAGGTTGAAAAATATTTTGAAGACCCTGGGTACATAGAATATCAAATGTGTCCTGTTATTTTAGGAAAATCGTTCCTAAATAGTACCCCTTTTTTACTCAGTTAACTTCTGTCTTTGTTTTGCGTCCCTTCCTTCAAATTCTACAAAACAAGAGTTTTCTGATGTGTGTAAGATTCCTTTTCCTGACCAGCTTTGCTTCAATATTTCTTTTTTCATCAATTCAATTCTACACTGTAATACGTAGGACTGGTTCGGATTAGCCGGTATTATCTCCCATTTGATTCCCAATAAACACCTCGACAAGTTGTTGGTACACACTGCGCTCCTCGACTTGTGAATTATTAATCATAAGATAATAGTTGACAATGTAGATATAATCTTCTTCCACACTGCGGCAATGTCCCTCGGTTCACGGCTACCGACAGATGGCGTGTTAAGAAATCCGAACCAAGATCTCGTCTCCAACGTGACCATCGCACATTGATGCTAAGTCGGTTGTATTAGATTTTTTGTCTTTGATATGAATATAAATATACGTTCATGGCGAAAAATAACTCATGATTATCATGCAAAAACTACTGAAGTTAATCATGTGTATTTGTTACTAAGTATGTAATTTTATCACCGATATTTTTCCGTCCATTTATGATAGATTGATATGCAAGAGAGAGATTCTTCTAATTTAAATAAATTTGGAAATACTTTAATTAATTAATATGTGTATATCTTCTATATCCTCACCATTAAATGTTCACAAAAACTCATTAAAAGTTCTTGAAAAAAAATTCGAATACAAATGTACGTTTCCTGTGGTCACAACATTACACTAATTGCAATTGCTTTGCTGGCGTATTAGCCGACAGATTTTTAACTCCATATTCAATAAAAAACAATCTTGTTCATTGCTCAATAGACTACAATTTCTCATTAATTTCTGAACTAAAGATGCGTAAAAAGAATAAGTCACATATTTAATTTTGAACAATATCTGTTTTAGAATTATGATTGCTTTGTTTAATATGGACTAAAAATCTTTACTGTCGCTTTAATGAGGGAATGCTGATAAAATATTAAATATAAAGTTATATAAGAGGTTATTCCTTCCAGTGACATTTTAATATGAGCCGCATAAGAAGTACAACGATATTATAATGATAACCTTTATCTAATACCAGGGAAGTTTATCCGAGCATCCCTCATAATTCGATTATATTTCAGAATCTGTCGCGAACAAAATTGACCGATTTACTGTAAGACATTTACGTAGAGTTCATGTGACCTTTTAAGCGAAGACCGGAACAGGAGAACTCAGTTGTCAGAAATCTCTTTATCTCGCGGAAGAAAGAATCTCAGACATATCTCAAATAAACAAACTGCGTCGATGCCAGAAGGCAATGTCTGGAACTTTTAATTAAAACTGAAATCTTTTAAGTGTCATTTACTGTAATCCTTTGTAAATAAAATCCCCCCTCTTTCTTTTTCTCTACCAAGATGACGTCATTATACCCTTGCATATACACTTCCTTTACATGAGCACCTGTCTATAACTTCCTGGTTTGAGTCTACCAGGAACCAGGCAATGCTTACACCAGAAAGCCTAATGTATTGACTCTGTGATGTTGCTAGTAATTTCTACAGCAAGATTCTGTTTCTACATTCTAAATAATTTTTCGACAAGGAATCGATACAGAGAACATCCAGTTACCCAGTTATCTAGGTGGGAAGATGTGACTTAATATAAAGTTTTTTATCTATGCAGGTCAAAATCCCCCAATACCGGAAGCATTGTCATTTAAAGGGGCATGGTCACGATTGTGGTCAAATTCTAGTTTTATGTTTTTATTATTTACAATGCTTTAGAAATGCATTTCTAATGATCAAATAAAATTTGAGAGTCATTCGTAGAGTTATAAGCAAGATACAGGGCTCACATGTTTTCATAGGTTCAATATACTAGTAAAAAATCTTTTTCCAGTTTATTTGTCTATCTTTTTATTTATTTTAAGCACAGATAAACAGTTCCTAGCGTTTAACACATTCGTTTTAGGTTTAAAACTGAATTTTTTACTTCAACGTTCAAAATGTAAACAAACGCTTTGTTTACATACCGAAGAATTTCAAGCTGTGTTACTCGCTTATAACTCAACAAATGACACTCAAATTTCGGTTTCCTATGGTGTCCGGATAGGGCCATTTGCGTTAGCGCGACATCGCGTTCAGATAAACGAGACATCGCGTTAACACACAACACGCCGTCGCGCTAACGCAACTTTGCACAACACGCCGTCGCGCTAACACAACTTTGCACAACACGCCGTCGCGCTAACGCAACTTTGCAAGTTTCACAGTCTAGTAGGAAGTCGTGTCCGGAAATATCAGACTGCGCATGCTGAAATTTGTAGCAAGCATGGATGAAAAATAAATAAAATGCACTTTGAAATATATATATTATTTTCATTTATTATCAATGCATATGAATAAAAATATAGTTACTAGTATGTCACTGTATAAGGATATGCTAGCATGCATGTAAATAAATAATATTAAGATAAATTTACCTTAAATATTTAATATAATTCATTAATTCAACAATAAAATATTCATGACATGTTATATACCTGTAATTTTACATTTTAAAATTTCTTTGCGTTGGTAATGTACAGAGCACCTAATATGAATTTGTGACATGTACGTGTTATAAATATATTATTGCTGAATTAATTAATTATATTAAATATTTAAGGTAAATTTATCAATTTGGTAGATTTATTAATAAATTATATGCATGCTAGCATATCCTAATACAGTGACATACTAGTAACTATATTTTTATTCATATGCATTGATAATAAATGAAAATAATAAATGTATTTCAAAGTACATTTTATTTATTTTTCATCCATGCTTGCATGCAGGCCTACCAATTTCAGCATGCGCAGTCTTATATTTCCGGACACGACTTCCTACTAGACTGTGAAACCTGCAAAGTTGCGTTAGCGCGACGGCGTGTTGTGCAAAGTTGTGTTAACGCGACGGCGTGTTGTGCAAAGTTGTGTTAGCGCGACGGCGTGTTGTGCAAAGTTGTGTTAGCGCGACGGCGTGTTTTGTGTTAGCGCGATAGTGTGTTGTGTGTTAGCGCGACGGCATGTTGTGCAAAGTTGCGTTAGCGCGACGGCGTGTTGTGTGTTAGTGCGACGGCGTGTTGCGCAAAGTTGCGTTAGCGCGACGGCGTGTTGTGTGTTAGTGCGACGGCGTGTTGCGCAAAGTTGCGTTAGGGCGACGGCGTGTTGTGTGTTAGCGCGACGGCGTGTTGTGCAAAGTTGCGTTAGCGCGACGGCGTGTTGTGTGTTAGCGCGATGTCTCGTTTATCTGAACGCGATGTCGCGCTAACGCAAATGGCCCTATCCGGACACCATAGTTTCCTATTAAAAATGCCTTTCTGAAGCATTGTAAATATTAAAATCGGAAAAATAATTTTTGACCAAAATCGTGACCATGCCCCTTTAAGTCAACTGGTCCGATTAAAACCCCCCCCCAAAAAATGATTTTCAACCTAGGTATGAAATGAAATGAAACAACTTAAAGAAAACAACACCAAGTTCTACTTGTAGAGTACAATATTTTACTCGGATCTTGTTACGACCTTTTTACTATCGGGTCATAGAGATTTTTTCCAATGTTTACGAGTTTTCATAATAATAAAGAAAGAATTTTGTATCTACTTTCCGACGCCTGACCATGCACCTCTATCATTACACGTGTCGTGCAGGAAATGCGTAGTAAACTTTGGTTTCAAATGACAAATAATGGTTTTCTTTTTATCTTAATGTAGATCAGGTTACCCTAATAGACTTGAGGTCAATGTTCTATGGTATGATAGATTGAACGGGACGGGTGCGTCGTTTTTATATCCTTGTGATTGGGATTAAACATACACCAAATATTAAAACCATATGATATTCTCGGATATCATTAACACTTGGGCATTCGAATGTCGACCTTATTTTAATCTAAAAAAAACCCAAATAAAACTGATATAAAATTCATTCGTCTTTGCAAAATACAGTATAGTCCAGAGAATGACTTACATATCAATTTTTTTAAACCGAAATCTAATGTTTTTAAATACAATCTGCTGACTTTTTAATCCATTAATTTTTACACAAGAAATTCATATGAATGCTTTATTATGTTATTAAACAAATAGAAAATTTGCAGATATTTTATTATAATACAAACGGACTAGATCAGGTTGCCTGACAAGATGGTTCTTATTGACTTTTAATTCCTAATACAATCTAAAAACACTTAGATTAACAGTATTCAGTCAACAGAAAATTACTGAAAAAAAATTTCTAGAACCAAAGAAATTGGTGACCATATTTTTTTTTCAGCGAAAACTTTCTCAAGGGTTTACGTAATAATGGGCCTCCTTGTAAGACTCGTGAAAACAAATAACAGGCTCTGGGAACTTTCATCCGCCGAAACATAGTTTGGCTACCGCGAAACGTAATGAGTTTCTGGCTCTTTATGTTCATTAGGTTCCAATTATTGCTATTTAAATCACGGGCCGTCGTTATCCGATATTTAAACCAGAATAAATCAATCGCAGATTGCAGAAGATCGATGAGGTGGAGAGGCCCAAGTGGCTGGCGACAATAAGCAGACGATAGGCCCCCTGCCGCCACACGCTCACAGTTCTATTGACTAGTTTGTTTTCATTATTACAAATAGGTAAATATGCAAAACAGGAAAGTGATACACGTGACGTCATAATAACTTTTTTTCTGGGCGCACTGATGGGCCAATGAAAAATATGCAACGGAACTGGGAGATATAAAGACGGTAGAATAATTGATAATTTTGCTGTACAAATCTACGCGGCTATTGATGGCCAAACTGACGCAAATTAAATTTCAAAAGGCATAGACAGCGTGTGGCATCGATTGTAAGATCGATGCTTGACATCCGGCTGGTTAACCATAGGACACGGACCCCAGTGTTGGAATGTCGGCGTGCGGCAATTGGAGAAAGGAGGTCCGTGTTCAAACACCAGCCCACAATGCAAATTATATCTAGTCTTCAATAAATCATTGAAAGAAGCTATTTATACCTCAATTATTATACCTATAGTACACAAACAAATTACTCGTGCTAACAGATGTGACCGTGCGGCCTGCCTGTAATATTACTGAAAAGAAATTACATTTACCCATTTAACTGCCGCGGTAACGAGTACGCATGTAAACAGTTATATAGGGGCACCTGCTAGGCTGCCGGGGGTTAACCAGCAGGGCCCGGGAGTCAGTTGTCCATACTACACCCAGGGCACAGTCACTAACCCACCATTAAACCAAAAGCCCCGCCAGACCCGACCGATGACCTTAATTCTGATAAACACCACTTTGAGATTCCCCCTCCCCGGGGGTTTAAATTCAAGAATCCATAGAAGGTTAAAAAAATAATGTATAAAATAAAATTGATCTCAAAAAGCTCTGGTGGTGATGTTTATTTAATGTAAAGTTATTGGAAATTATATTGTTTATTTAATGTAAAGTTCTAGGAAATTATATTGGGAAACCACTAGGTTTTGGGGTGGAGAATTCTGCAAAATTTGGCGCATATAAGCTGTAAATACATGTTTATAGCAAGGACTTCCAAAGCTATGTACGAGGTTTATCCACCTTAAAAGCTTCATAATTATATGAATTAATAAATCTGTCCAAAAAAACCCACAAAATTCTGGTGTATCATTTATACGCGTCTTATTTAATATTCCGGTATCTCAATTTTTTCAATGTGAAAAGGAAATATTATTTCCGCTTTTTTCTTTTGTGAAAAACAAGAAAAAGGCTTATGTTCAAAAACTTGCCCTTTCAAGTAGGGGTTGTATGACGGAGCAAAATGCCCATCCGTTGCAAAAAAGTATATAAAAGTTTCAAGGGAATATGTACACCAAGGTTTTTCCTTATATTACGATGGTTTTTGTTTTGCTCAATTTTGGTAAAAACAATATTCCTTAAAAGGTAATTTAACTCGAATCTAGTTTATGCTTTAGAAAACATTCAACACCACAAGGTTTTAATTAAACTTAAAATAAACAGAGAAGGGGATCCGGTAAACACGATCCTGTTTATTCCACTGATTTTTTTTTGAAATTTTTCAGATTTAATGAATTAGATCTTCCTCAATATATTAATTAGCAATTCTTAAATCTTTGTTGTTATATGACCAAAGTGTTTGTGTTTCAAAGTTCTGAAAGTTTTTGATATCCTCTCGATCAAGAGACCTAAGATATTGTTATTTTTTTGTAAAATTTGTGTGTCTGTAGACCGTGATCTTCATTCTAACGCCTAACTTTGTCTCGTTTTGGTTACAGATAGCAGCTTCCTGCTGGCAAATGCCCGGATCATGGACTACCCCATCGTCTACTGCAATGACGGATTCTGTAAGCTGTCCGGGTATAACCGGGCCGAGGTAATGCAGAAGAGCAGCACGTGCAGTTTTATGTACGGCGACCTATCGGACAAGGAGACGGTGGAGAAGATCGAGAGATCGTTTGAAGACATGGAGCAAACACAAGTAGAGATCCTGCTCTACAAGAAAAACCGTACGTTTACACACTGCTGTCACTAGCAACTAATAATGCCTAAAAAAAATTCCTAGTGATGGATGTCAAATAGCTCCCCACTCCCAACAACCCTCAGCACACATATGCCCTGCACATAAAAAATACCACGCACAATCTTACATTAAGGTTTTTACGTGGGCAATATCATAATAGTCCAAAGAGGGGTTGTACTCTATAAGTCTATTTCTGTGGTCTTGGTTGCCGTTCCCGATAAATTAGTATTAGGAATTTCAATGAACAGATACGAAGAAATATAAGTGAGCAATCTTAGACGTAACATACCAATGCGCTATTGCTGTGATTACAATGTAAGTACGATCTCAGTGGTAGGATTGGTTTAGCGATCCAACTACAATTTCAATCGTAGCATCATTTTGTCGATCTAATGATGATTTCAGGTGTAGGATCGGTGTTTGGCGATCTTATCAAAATCTAAGTTGTTGTGTAGGTCGATTTTCCAATCTCACATTACGATCTCGGTCATAGAATTGCTTTGGCGATCTCAGTAGTCAGTATACGATCTTTGTGGTGAGATCAAGTTTGCGATCTTATGATGATATCATTTGTAGTTACGATCTCACTCTGTTTAGGAAGCAAGTGTTACTGTACTCATACTAAATATTTTGCAATGAGCTTTACACCCGACTCCTCTCACGACATCAATGCAGTCGATTATAGAAGATATCTGTATAAGGAATGTTTTTTTATACACTATCAAAGATACGTGTTTATAAGCTAAACCTTTGTGTAATTTTGTCTCCAAAAAACGAACATATTTGACATTAATTAATAAAAACGTTTCATTAAGTAAGTAAAGGTCGCAAATGTTCCTTAAGCGTAGTGTTCGCAAGTAGAGGTCTTTCAGATAATTTCTTAATTTAGTAGTCATACTTTGGTAAGATTGCCGATGTTCATTAGACTCACACAGTTAAAGTGTTGAATGAAGAAACTCAGCTTTCCAGGATTATCATACGGTTATAGACTAACTGAAAACTTAACTCTCTCTCTCTCTCTCTTAATTCTATCGCTGTCTTTTTTCTCTTTCCCTCCCCCAACCATCTCTGTCTCTCTGCGTGTCTGTCCGCCTCTTTTTCTTCTTTCTCTCGATCGAGAGTTAGACCGTCTATTTTAATTAAACGTTCCAGTATATAGTAATTTACCAAACTCCGTGAGAGTGTGCGCTAACAAAGATATCTTCCTCCATGATTTAATCAAAGCAGAAGCTGTCGCCTTTCCCTTTCATCAACAGTCTCAGAGAATAATAATGATATTTTTAAAGTCTATATTCACAATTCATTCCTTCTTATTTATCATACATGTATATTTTACCCCTGTTTTGATAAGGAAAAATATGCATATCAGTTGATTTAAAATAATGTAGTATATTTGGTCAAATACCAGTACCAAAGGTTTTACTGGTAAACTGCTTAGTTTTGTGATAGGTTGCTAACAATCAGAGAGCCGGAAAGTATTACTTAATATTACACCTGAACAGTGCATGTGGAATTCAGACAGTTCAGGTGTCCAAATATGTATAGGTCATTTAAACAGTTCCCAGAATGCCAGCACAAACTGAGGTATTTGCACTTGAAAAATACAAGGCGGATCGGCTTCAAAAGAAACTGTGTAGTGTTTTTTATGGCAAACTTTCAAATGCTTATTTAACAAATTTTGACCATTGATGTTCAGTCGGATAAGTGTTGACTTTGGTTCATGGACGGCCACCTGCAGGCATGACGTCATAATCGGAATCTACCTCGCCGTACCTGGATAACAGTCTTTGCTATTTTTATGTCTCCTTTTAATTCATAAATTTATTTATGAGTCTCTTTTGTGAAAAACCAGCATAAATATACAATGTTTAACAATAACAATTAGATCCCCTTATTACTGTATTGAACGTTTACCTTCGTTGATACAAACACCAATACTCTTAGAAAACATGCTGAACACGCGCAATTCACTCGTTTTACTGTAATGATCTGTCTCTGACCGTATGTCTGTCTGTCTGCTCGCCTTCGTTTTAGTGGTGAGAGATAAAGAATTATTGTAACGAGTCTTCTATCTGGAAACATTTTTAAAGAAATCATCATGGAGCACGATGGTACTGTCAGGACTCTGAGAGTTTTAACATAAATTTTCTATCTGAGTAAACCACATACAGAAATGTATCTGTAGAGTCGACCTGACGGGAAAAAGACCAGAGCTGTTCCCTCATTTAAGATGGCTGGATGGTCAACAAATCAACCATCAGATCTGCCTTAAACTTTTAAATATGATATTTGGGGCCATGAACTATTATTTAGTGAAGATAAAATACAAATAGTTAGCTTTAAAATTTAAAAATTTTCCTATATCTTTATACAGAGCTCTTCGTCTAAAGGAGGTAAATATAGCCTAAAAATGACCACGATCGTCGAGCCATCTTAAATATTGTCGTGAGAATTCATTAAACCAACACCGAGAAAAATAAGCCGCTGGGGTAGCAATGTGACCCTTTGATAGTGATAACATGAACAGCTCAGAGATATTTTATTAACACTTTTTAAAAATCAGTTATAAATAATAGTATTATTAGGCATTTTTAATTTATTTTAACAAATTCATTTTTATTGGGCATAAATATGTTTGGGATCTTGAAAAGTAAGGTTGTTAAACTTGTACACATAATACCTGTAACGATTATGTAAATCATTTGTGTTGATCTGTCTTTACTGATAATTTTGAAAATATTTGTGCAGACTTGATAATGATAATTCTACTTTGTGTTTGAATTTGACAGGTACCCCACTATGGCTTCTGCTACACATTGCACCGATTAGAAACGAGAAGGAACAGGTGGTGCTGTTTCTGTGTACATTCAAGGACATCACGGCCTTAAAGCAGCCAATCGACGAGGAGGGCAGTAAGTGGTTCATAGACTAAGATACCCCCCCCCAAACTAGTCATTTTTTCTATCCATCCAAGTACTATCTGTCTATTCACATGTCCATCTATCTATCTATCTATCTTGCCATTCATCCATTTTAGAACTATTAATATCCGTCCATTCACTTCTCTACTTACCCATTTATCCCTCTATCCAACTACTTTTCTATCCATCCACGTATCCACACCTTTTCTTATTCTGGGTACAAACAACCCTTGTGGATTAATTGACTCCACGCCACAAAGGGATTATGCTGTTGGTCATACATATACATCACTGACTGATAAACAACAACAGAGGTTAAGGTGTTAATGGATTTCATTGATAGTCCTACTATATTTACGACGCACCTCTCTTTTAACTGCATATTATCACTCATATAATGTAACAGTTATTAACCTTTTTCTGGGTAATCTATATATATCCTAACCCGTCAAACAATGCCTTTCTGGGTAATCTATATATATCCTCACCCGTCAAACAATGCCTCACTGAATCCCAATGACAGTTACCCAGTAAACCTTACATTTATTCAATATAGAACAATTCAGTACACTTAAGTCATTGCTGTAACCAAATTAACGTAATTTTCTATTGGTAATTAGAGCATCAAGGCGTAAACCAATGTACTTTTCTGTAATTAAATTGTTGCAAAGTGAACTTCGAAAAGAAAACTGAGGGGACCTGTCGCCTTAGATTCTATTGTTGTTACATGCATTTTAAAACTTTTTTTTTTTAATTTGGTCCCTGAAACTTTTAAATGTAATGGTATCAAATTCCTTATTGTGATAGTCAAATGTTAAATGTCAAAACTTTACCTCTCCGAACCTATCGCAAATTTATTAAGCAGTCATTTTTTAATCGGAAGTTATTTAATCAAAGCGAATGATATTGGTTTAAACAATTTTTTTAACAAAATTAATAAATAAAACTAATGATAAAGTGTTTATTAGATATGAGTAGAGTATTCAGTTCTTTTCCAGCATGCGCAATATATTTGACGTAATTATTTCCTGATACATAGTGATACAATCGATATCTTCAATATAGTTAACGTGATAGCGATTTGTATGAATTTCAACTTTAAAGTTTGTGATGTACAAAAAAGATATGTTATAACTACCATTATTACTGTTTTATCCCATAAATGCTTTTTTTTATCATATTGCATATTCTGAGACTATACGACTTCCAAACAAAATACCAACGTTATCTAGCGCACTAATATACACCCTGACCGAAGAAAAGATATGTCCGTTTATTTCTATATTGCATTTTATAAAAACAAAAAGAAATTCAAATTTACGTGGCTGAATAATGTTAATTATTAGAAACATGTGCTTCAAGATCATCGAGGTATGGGTGCACATGCATTTACTACAGACACGTGCACATTGCGACTGGAGAGCTTGATTTAATTAATAAGGGACAGACTGCTCTGTGATGTAGAGACATAATTAAATTGCACCACAACTAAACACTCGTCCTATTCTTGGTTAGAGCGACTTTAGAACACAGCATCCTGCGGTTGTGGGCAATGCTTCAGTAACTTTGAAATCCGAGGAGTTTCCGATATGACTTATATTAGTCTTCAAACTTCTAAATAAATGAGTCAATATCTCTCAATTAATCTAGAAAGAACACACGTGAGACAAAAAAGCACCGTTAAACTCGAGAGAACAAGACACGAGTTTGCATACACGTGTCGTATATTCTCTCTCTCTCTCTCTTTCTCTCTCTTGCAGATTTAGTGATTTAAAAAAGGAGCATATAGCATAAAATAGTATAATTTACCATTTCTTAACCACCACCCCCTTCAGTATTAATTCCATTCAATCCTAATAAGATTCAAGTAAAAAAATTTATATGATCATTTTCATCATTGTAGGTTTGAGCAAATTCGCCAGGTTGGCGCGTTCTGTTACCAGGAACAGATCCACTCTTCTACAGTTCTCCTCTCACATGCCAACCACAAAGTTCGACAACTCCAAACCATCACAAATAGCAAATGTAGGTGGCACTTCAATAAAGTCAATGGCATTTATCAAATTTATAAGATAAGATGACAAGCTTTATTTCTTTCCTTGCAGATGATGAGTTTAAATTCTGATGTTTTACCGCAATATCGACTAGAAGCGCCAAAAACGCCACCTCATATCATTCTTCATTACTGCTTGTTCAAAACTGTTTGGGACTGGATCATCCTGTTTCTGACTTTTTACACCGCTGTGACGGTCCCCTACAACACCGCCTTCAAAAACAAAACCATGGACCAAGTTCCGCTCCTCGTCATCGACAGTATCGTCGACGTCGTCTTCTTCGTCGACATTATCCTTAATTTCCACACAACGTTTGTGGGACCTAGCGGGGAGGTCATTTCCGATTCTAAAATTATCCGAATGAACTATTTGAAGAGTTGGTTCGTGGTTGACGTGTTGTCTTGTCTCCCCTATGATGTGTTCAATGCATTCCAGTATGTTGATGACGTAAGTTACCATAGTATCATTCCACGATATCCACTGAAACTCTAGTATCATACAAATTTGATATCAATATTATACAAACTTTCCTTTTTCTTTTACAGGGTATCAGTACTCTTTTCAGTGCATTGAAAGTTGTCCGTTTATTAAGACTTGGTCGAGTTGTCCGAAAATTGGATCATTATTTGGAGTATGGAGCAGCCATGCTTGTTCTCCTCATCCTTGTGTTTATTCTATTTGCTCACTGGTTCGCGTGTGGTTGGTACAGTATTGGATTAAGTGAAATTCAGAGCGGAATATCCTATGGATGGTTGACCTTTCTATCCAACACGACTGGGGACGTTTTCTATTTTGCGAACACTACTGTGAATCCTGACGTCACAGGAGGCCCTGGGAAGGGGATGCGGTACTTGACGTCACTTTATTTCACTCTTTCGTGCATGACCGGTGTAGGATTTGGGAATGTAGCAGCTAATACAGAGCATGAGAAGCTTTTTTCAATTTTTATGATGATAATTGGAGGTAAGTATCACAAAGTCTTTCTCTGTTTGTTCTCAAATAATTTATTGATTGCATTCGGAAATACTGAGTACACGTGTTATCCTTCCATTGCAGCTCTTCTTTATGCACTTATCTTTTCGAACGTGACAACCATATTTCAACAGTTCTACGCTAACTTTGCACGCTACCACGATATGCTAAATAGCGTGCGTGAATTCATGAAGTTGCACGATGTCCCGAAATCTCTTAGTGAGCGTGTTATGGACTACATCGTGTCCACTTGGGCAATCACAAAAGGAATCGATGCAACCAAGGTAAAAGTTTTAGACACTCGCAGAAATCAAATTTTTAATCATTATTGAAATGAAACAAAATGTTTACAATGGAACGCTTTTATTCGTTTCAGGTCCTGAATTATTGCCCAAAAGATATGAAGGCAGATTTATGTGTTCATCTAAATCGAAAGGTGTTCCTAGAGCATCCAGCTTTTCGGCTAGCAAGCGATGGTTGCTTGCGGGCACTTGCTATGCATTTCAACATGACCCACAGTGCGCCGGGTGATCTGATTTTCCATCAAGGAGAGAGTCTTGACGCGTTATGTTTTGTCGTCACGGGGTCCCTAGAGGTCATACAGGACGACGAAGTTGTTGCCATTCTCAGTAAGCATTAACGTTAAGATCCACTAATTCTATGTGAAATATCAATTCGTAGCATGTCAAGAACTCCTCACAGTTATGAATGGCAAGTTATTATGAGTTTTGATTTTACATTACTGGTGATGTGAGGGCTATTCAATACCATTTCTATACATTTTCTGCGTGCTTTCTTTTAAGGTAAGGGTGATGTCTTTGGTGACAATTTCTGGAAAGAGCACACAATTGGTCAGTCAACAGCGAACGTGCGAGCGTTGACGTACTGTGACCTTCACACCATCAAACGAGGCCGACTGTTGGAAGTGCTGGAGTTTTACCACGCTTTCGCCAACTCTTTTGCTAGGAACCTGACTCTTACCTACAACCTCAGACACAGGGTACGCTCTTCACTCCGAAATTTTCACAGAAGCTGCATTTATTCATGTCTCAAAATAAAAGAGCAAAATGAAAAATAACAATAAAGTTTTATATCTTATTTTTCTTTACAATAGCTTATCTTTCGAAAAGTCGCCGACGTCAAGAAAGAGAAAGAACTTGCCGAAAAAAGAAAAAATGACCCTCCTTTGGAATTATCCAGTGACCACCCAGTTCGAAAACTGATCTCCAGGTTCAGAAAAATAAGTGACGCCAAGGCGATGCAAACCAACACGGACCCCGAAAAAGGGAGCAAGTCGGACATGAACGGAGGAGAAAGAGGGGGGACGGAGAAGTCTCGAAGTTTCGCTCGCCTTATAAACGTGTCCGAAAACTCGGCGCCTAAAACCGGGGGAGGGTCCTCAAAGTGGGGGAAGATGATGAACGGTTCCGGTCCTCCAGACGGTGAGGGCAAACAGAACAAACCAAATAACGAAAGCAAGGAAGACTTGAGGAATGGGGATCTCCAGAAACCACAATCAAAACCTGGCTCCAAATGGGGCAAAATGGTGGGAAAGAATTCAGAACCCGCCAAGGAACACGAGAAGGAAGAAACCCAAAATAACTTACGTAAGACTGAATCAATGGATAGTGGGATTATTCGCAGTAACGTGAAACTCGACCATATAAATGAGGAAACGGTCGAACAAAGTTTGGTTGTACGACACGAGACTAATAATAACCAATCTGTCTCCGCCATGTCATTGGCCGAGCGTCATATGCTTACATCCCTTCATGACATCAAACTGGAGATGAAAGAGGATATGGACATCTTACACCAAAAGATGAATAGAATAGATGAACAGATCGCCGAAATTCTGCGAATGTTTTCTCCCAGTACCTCTTCTTGTTCCTCCCACGAAAATTCACAGGAGACTGATGGTGGGGCGGAAGCGGAAACAACAGAGGAGGAGCCAAAACCAGTGGTCCTTATCCGGGATGTTGACTTTATTCCCAAAATGAACTCTGAAAAAAGTTCACTTTATCTTCCGCGCGACCACGACGTCAACTCTGCGCATTCTAATTCGACGTCGTACGGCGTTTCTCCGGTCAGCGGGAACTCCTCCCCAGGAAGTGGCGTACAATTGGCGAACAGTGGCGTATCGCCTCATCACATAGGGCAACAGTCGAGTACAGATGGTTCTAACTCAAGTCCGACAAACACAAATGAAGGCAATTCGTCGCATAACTCTGCATCAAGAGAATTAGCAGATAGTAATCATTTGCATCCACCAACATCAGACACTGTATCAAATTCGAGCCATACACAATCCCCGAATGTTGCCGATTCCAAAAACCCAAATAACGAACCCAATCCTTCAACAACGAAGGATCCAAATGGAACATCAACAAATGTTCACATAAAAAATAATCATGCGAAGGAGGGAAACCACACGCAAAGAAGCGGTACACCAATTAATTCTAATACAACAAATATTCACGCAAAGGATGGAAATCATTCGCAAGGAAATAACAGAAACATTTCGCCAAGTCCGGGTGTTCATAGAGGTGTATCACCAGGTGGTAGAAATATGGCATCGTCCAATAACGATACAAAGAAAATTAATCAAGGGAGACCAACCAGTAGAGATAAGGCAGTAATAGCACAGGAAACGGGAAGTTCAAAGCCTTCTTCCCCGCTTCGACATGAGGGAAGCCATTCTAAGAAAGGAGATTCTATTGGAAGTGGAAGGGATAAGGAATCTATTCAGAGAGAAACCGGTGGTTCGAAAATAACATCTTTACCAAGTTCTGAGATAAACAATAGTAAATATGATGGGCAGACATCTTCTAATAAAAAAAATGAACCTGTTTCAAACGAAAAGAAAGATTCAAACTCGTCTTCTACAAACAGTCAAGATAGACATCCAACAACTGGAGTTACACGCCATCCAACAACTGGACGAAATACGTCCCGGCCGTTAAGTGGAAATAAAGCTTCAAATCCCAGTAGCACAACTAGTTCCGGAGCAACGTCACCATCCGGAAGTGGACACAGTACCGCGCCCAAGGAAGGCGCAGTATCAAAAGCAGACGAATATCCGTTGATGCTGGCGTTGGGGCCGGCGGCAGGATATTCTGCTAACCCTATGGGAATGTCCACCACACCGCGGCCGATTTCTCCCAAACTTTCATCGCGTCAGGCGACGTCGTCCCTAGGACCTGCCGCGTCTGTGAGTGACGTTAGCGTAATTGACACTTCTAGTCCTAGGAATGTGATGTCCATGGCGGAGGATGTACTTAAAATGAAAACCAAGAGTCCCCGGGCCGCCATTAGCCCCGGCCTCAAATACAGTTCAAACATCCAGAAAATAAGTAAAGCAAGAATGGACGGGCGTCCGGACACACGGCGACTTCCGGGCGGAATTAGGATACCCCTGGACACAGACGAGGCTCATATCAAAGACAGGGACCTTGACATCTTATGATGCTTCGTACGTGGTATTCTGGATATATTCTCGACTTTTCTGCACGAGGTGTTGTTAGTGACGTAAGACATTCCAAGCGATGTGATAGATTCCCGCCAAGTGACTGCTCGTACTAACTCAAACTCAGGATTTCCGTTTCTGTCCTGTGAGATGTGAGCGAACGAACCGTTCCGCTTAGTTATGACGTTGTGGTTGCCATGACGATGTTTTTTTTTTTAAATACTGTTGAATTTTTGTTTGTTGACACATATCATGACATAGATTCATTATGAAATGCATTTTACCGGAGTCGGTTAACGCAAACAAATATACCAGTAGAAAGATGTCTGCTTATGACAATTTTACAAGTACATGTACTACAAACCAAATCAAATTATCAAACCCCAATATCAATAGACCAAGTGAAAAGCCAAAACCTCCATTTTTATAATCATATTTTCTGTTTGATATCTGTGACGTAAAACCCGATTTGGGGGCAAGTGGGGATGAGCAATGTTTGAACCCCCGAGTTTTTAAATTCAGTATTCAATGCCACCACCATTTACATGTAACAGACCAGATTTTACTTCTCCGAAGCATTTCAACCCTGAACCTTGCATTGTTGACATTTTTAGATTTTAGCTACTTGTTTCTGCCGATGGGCTTTCGTTGATAATTATAACGATTATATGATGATTAGTAAGACGATTTTTCAAAGCTTATTGAGAATGATCATTTTACGAGATGTCTGAATATTCGACTATTTTGAACACTATTATAATCAAGGGAAGTTTGGGGAAGATGGGAAAGAGGAGGGCGGGGGGGGGGGTATTCTATTGTTTTACAATCATTAACATAGTTTCTTTTAATTTTTATGTAGAAAGTCTTCTGACGAAAACCTAAGAATATAAAATTTGGGGTTTTTCCCAAATATTTAATAAGCTTGAATGAGAATATTCCACCAATTTTTTTTTTCAAAAACATGAAAATAACCAACTTAATTTTACTTTGAGATGGGTCAACCTTGTTAAACCGACAGGGTATGTGATTTTTAACGGTGGCCTACATTGTTGTACAAACAGGGTATGTGGTTTATCTATAGATTTATCATTTAAAAACGTTTAAAATTAGTTTACAGTTATTCCTTAGTCCACACATTTTAACACTGCCTTCTCGATATGAATATTGTTTATGTATGCCAAAATTGTTTGTATCCATAAATAAAACCTTGAGGGCAAAGACGAAACACAAGTCATTACAAAACCAATTTTGAGTTCTATAATTATAATTGGACAATTTCCGAACCCGACCCTGCCGCCATTTTATCAGACACGAGCTGCACGTAGATTATTTTGATTGCAATAACCCTATTGTGACGAGTACCTCCTTGTTAACCCGTAAATTGTGATATCTTGTTACTATTTTTAATCATACTTCTCTACCTTTCCATTGGATGTAGTAGTCATGTGACGACATTCCCAAAGTTTCATCACCTTAGTTACATTTTTTAAAGTTTCACTTTGAATAAATTTGAAATAAAACAATTGTTGAAGTGTTGCTGTTCTTATTTATTAATGAAATTAATTACTGAATGGAATGTTAACATGCTTCACACAATCAACTTCTTCCAATTATATTTTGTCTATGTAAATTTACCAACATATATACATCCAAAAATATATGAACAATGGAAACTTTTCTTAAATTACTTTTTGAAAGTGATAAGAAAATTACTATTTGAACAACCAGAGACAACTGAATGAAAGATGTGCAAAAACTATGTTTTTGTGAATGGATCCTCGCCTTTTTATCATCAGACCGACAATATGTATAGCAAAAACACTTAAATTAGCAATCAATGGTTTAATATTGTTTTCACGTGATCAGTCTTTGGAGAAAAGGTGGATATTATTATAATCAAGGCGAAAAACACGTGCTGTGTCCGTTTTCCAGGTGTGTATACCCTGTAAAGTTTCTTAGCTCTCTTCTTCACACATGAAGACAAAGCGGTCCTCTCGCTTGCTGGCTTCCACTTTCAATGGGTCGAGACTGACACCCAGTTTCTGATTCCGATTGCCATTATTAGCTTCCATTGATGGAGACAACAATGACTAAATATCGTAATTAGGTGATCCAGAGCGAGGAGGCAATCTATATTTTACTGATATCATTAATGCTGTCATCATCTAACTATCTGCTACGACAGCAAAAACTTAAATTGAAGCCTATAAAGCTATTGCCCATCGTTTGTGGATGGATCACAGGATCAACATCTGACGCTAGGACACACCTCGATGTAATAGGGAAACATTTAATTGTTTCAGTTTTTTGTTTTCCATCACATCAGAGATCTTTTGCTGATAACTAGAAGGTATTCTGCAAAACATATTAAAAAAAAAACCCAAATAACCACTTAAACTCAATCTAATACATGAGGGGTTTATTTTCAATTCAAAACATATCTATCATAAAATTTACTTTAAAAAAAAATCAAATATCCATAGACTTTTCGTAGACTTGTGTTTTTGATACTCGAGGGTCAGAAAACACAGTATGTATCAGTAGACACCGGAAGTGTGGTTGCTCTGTATTCCTTTAGATATAACTGAACCAAAAGGGTGGTCACGTGATCATGTGACGTAGAGGCAGTTCCGTGTGAGTGTGTCAGTCAAGTACACATAAAATAATCAGATCTATGTGACTGCATACAATTACTAGTCGTGGGGAGCACAGAATCATAATAAATTTAACCTTGGCTTATGTCAATACTTTGATAATGAGAAAATTGACAAAGGTAGTTTTATTCGTATGTATTTAACTATCAAAAACACATCTGGAAACATATATAAGTAAATGCTTTATACTGAAGCATGATAGGATCACTCTTAACATCATTGCTCCTGCTGTACTGCCAAGTCTCAGTTTGGGACACTTGTTCTGTACAACTAATTTTGATCAATTGTAATACATGCTTCGCATGATATCCGTTTCTTTCAGATCAAATTGAAGGTAATGGCAGCAGAACACAGATTTTTGATACAATATTATTAATTAAGTATTATAATAAATGCTACATATTGTGTTATTTCATAAGAGATTGTTTTTGATATAATTTGTGTACCAAGATAAATGTACAGTATGATGGTATTGTATGACCTTGTATTGTCCAACAGCAATGTGTTACAGTGTCTCGATTTGGTATAACTATACAGTATGATGATACAGTATGATAATATAGTATTACGATACAGTGGTGTGATACAGTATTTTGATACAGTATTTTGAAATTTTTTGATGATATCATAATAAAAGAACTATAGGAAACAGTATGATGACAAAATATCATGATACAATATACAACATTAATTTTTATAATGATCATGATATAGTCCTATATTATATTGTGATGCAATATCATGATATAGTCCTAT